>JAIUZE010044576.1:1022-183952 GCA_022085475.1 Heliosperma pusillum | reverse complement strand
TGACGACTTTAAAAAGTCAAGAAAAAGTCAAAGACGATTTAAAAGTCAAGAAAAGTCCAAGATGACCAAAAACGGTCTTTTCATGAAATCTCTCAAAAATTCCAAATACGAACGCGGAATTTCAAAATACGACTCGGAACAAAAATTCCTATATTAAAAACTTAAGTTCTACTGAAAAGTATTCATAAGCTATTGCTTAAGCAAATTGGGTACTTTTCGGGTTGTTACATAACGTCTAAAAACAATACTAATTGACGGAAAAAATAATTAGGGTTACGCTTAATGAAAATTGGAAAACTTAGGGGTACCATGTATGTTTCCAAAAGTGTAGGGGTACCACGTAGAAAGTCGAAAAGTTGAGGGGTACCATGTAGAATATCCCAAATTTTAAATAGTACCTAATTCACCCTCTCCCCCTCTTAGGTACTAGGAATCCATACTCTTTACATATGACTTGTTAGGCAACTGGTTCTAGCATGTCAAATATGGGATAGGATTAAATGATGTAATAGTTTGATATTGATACCATTTCTAGATTAGTCTTTGTAGATGATGCCTTAAGACATTAATCTCATTTGTTTATATTATGTGTACCTCTTAAGTTTTAATCTTATAGTGATGGATGATCTATTTGCTAAATTAAGATGTCCAAGAGAGTGATCAAGATGAAGATTGTCATTAGTGAGTCATGGTGTCGTATTGAGATCATTTAACATGTATAAGTAATTCAAAGTGCTTCAAAATCCAATGTGCATTCCACAGTTATTTTTTTCCCGTCGTTGAAAGAAAAATGTCCAAAAGATATTTTATGTAACACCCGGAAATGTACCCTATTTTTCTAGTAGAAATATTTTACGAAATCTTTTCAGTAAATTTAAGTTTTGATTTAGAATTTAAAGTTTCGAGTCGAATTTAGAATTTCCGAGTTCGTATTTGGAATTTCCGCGAGATTCCATGAGAATCCCGTCTTAAGGCGTCTTTGACTTTTCTTGACTTTTAAGTCGTCTTTGACTTTTCTTGACTTTTGAGCCGCCTTTGACTTTCGTTGACTTTTCCGACTCACCCTACATATACTCCCTCAAACCCTAAACCTAATTCATTTCCTCACAATTCATTTCCTTCTTCTTCCTCACCATAAACACTAAAAACCTTGCCTCCATTTTGATCCGTCTTAGATTCGTCGCTACTTCTTCGTTATTCGCTCAAATTCGCGTAAGTTCGTCTTATTCTTCCCCTCTTAGCTTCCTCTATCCGTATTGGTAATAAAATTACCGTCTTTCTCGCTTTTTAAATTATCCGTCTTTCTCAAGGTGAATGATATTCCTCTTTTATTATCTAATTGTATGTAGGTGGAGACTAGGAAGGTTTAGAAACCGTTTAAAGACGCGAAAAGGTAACGGTGAAGGGTTACTCGATATCATTTACGTGTTTTACATGTTTATATGCTAGAATTCGTATTAGATTACGATTAGTAAGTTTAGGAATTATGCTATGGATGATGATTGTTGTTATTTGATGATGGTTGATGATGAATATTGATTGTTGATAGTTGATAGAAGTGATTTATGAAAATTGGAAATGATAAAAATGGTGTTTGTTGTTCTCGGGTGGACTCGTGCAGTTTCACTGCATTGACCCTTTTTGGTAGAATGATCATATCTCCTTTGTTACTTGCTTGTTTTGGGCTTGTGACCATTCGTTGGAACCGTAAGAGGATAAGCTATCACCTCGACTTGGAATTTCTGTATTTTCTTGTCTAGAACTCTAGTTATGACCGTTTGAAGCAAACCCTTGTTTTAGTTAGTTTCCAAACTTGTTGTTTTGGAGAGTGATCTATGTTTTTATTCGTTATGCTTCACAAACTTGTTCTAATGCTTATGTATCATGTATTGATTCATGTTTATCATAGTTAAGTTTATATATTTCCCTATTCACATGTTTTGTGACGGTTTGTGGTATGTCTTACTTTGAGTCGTTTTTACAAATGATACCGCTTGAGCACTATTTTGTCTTATGCTTTGTACTCTCATTCCCTTGGCTACCTCCACGTTCGTAAGGCTGGAATGCCGGAACGGGGAGGTATCCTACTGCTTAATTGCATGTGTTAGTGGGCATACGACGACGTTGTTGGGAGGCGAACGCTATTCGTTGATCGACCCGGCCGTCAAATGTTGTGTACTTGCGAGGTGGTGTTATTTGCATGTAGCGTACCGCTTGTTATGAGGCTTGTGCTCTTTTCCGCCTCTTTCGTGAATGATCGACCGAATTTGGGGTACTCGGCGTCTATGATTGACCGAGTCTTGGATGCGAAACGTTTATCTCATGTCGAATCGGAACACGTTATTCCGAGAGTCTGGCCAGGTTTAGACTTAAGGACGTATTATTATCGTCGTGCTACCAGGAGGAAATTAGTTCTACATATACGAAAGGATCGTTTGTATGAGTTCAGGGAAGTGATTCGCGTGGGATGCTTTTAATCATACCTGCACATGTACACGAGCTAGTGCGTTTCATTACCGTGAGAGAGTCGTCGGTGTCGTTCATTGAATGCGTGATTTCATGATATTTATTCATGAGTCATGCTACGATTGGCAACGTCATGTATTGGGTTGTTTGAATGATGATAACATGAGATTTTCAGGGTCAGTTGCATGAATTGGCTTGGTTGTTGCGAGTCTCAATATTATCAATCTTTTACCGTAACGGTGAGATGTGCACCAGCCATAGGTGAGCGTATTCGGTTGCCTAGAGTGTTTTCACGGTCTTGAAAAACATGATGGTTCCTCATTGATTTCCTATATTTATCATTATATATTGGATTGCCTATCTATTCTTATTGTAACTCACATGTATATCTATATAGGCATGATTTTACTTTTGTATTTCCTTTGATGTACGTTTAATGTGATATGGCTGGGAGAACCCGGAGTTACTCCCCACTGATTGTGGCGTTCATGTTTTTCATGAATGAACAGGTTGCCTGCATGGATGGCTTTTTGCTTTTGACTATTTTGGGTTCGGGTGTGAGCTAGCGGGCGTTGTCCCTGGAAGTTTCACCTCTAGACGATATTAGCTAGTTTTGCTAAACACTTGTTCTTTGTTAACATTTTGAGAGACACCGTCTCTTTGTTATTTTCCGCATTTAGTTTGTAACATTTTGACATTCCTCGTTTTATTTAACTTGCATGTATAAAAGTTTTTAAAACTACCTATTTCCGCAATATATTTCACATGCTTGTTTGTTTTATATTTCCGCATTCGCGAGGGTTGTCACAAAAATTGAGTCTTTGGCTGAAAAATTCAAAATGTAAATCTCATTTAGGAAAAGAGGTATTGATTTGTTTAAAAACATGTTTTAAAAGAGAGTTATTTGGATAAAAAGTTAAAAAAGGGAATTGTTTGAAAAATGTTGATTATATAAGAGAGTTATTTGTAATTTACTCTATAACTTATAAGCATATACAAAAATCATTATATATTTAAAAATTGTGTATGCACTTCGTTACACATTTTAGAAAAAAATATATGAATGAATTACCCAGATTGAGAAAAATAGTAAACATAATCTCTAATTTATGTGAATTATATTAAAATTAGTTAAAAAATATTAAATTTATTCTAAAAATTATGTTAATAAATTAAATAAATACTTTTTAAATATTTATAACTATTTTAGTGTATAAAAAGCATATAGATAAAATGATTTAGTGATATAATTTACGGAAAATTCACATGGTACCCCCGAGGTTTGCCATTTTGCACGAAATACCCAAAACTTTAATTTAGAAAACTTTAAGAGGTCATAACTCGTGTTTACGAGATCATAAAGTGACGTTTTTTTTTTCAAATCGATCATCTTTCCGAGAACTACGATTTGAAAAAAAAAATTATTGTATTTGGATCCCGTAGCTAGGAGTTATTGCATGTCAAAGTTTTTTTGACCGAATAAACTTTGAGCGAGCATATCTCTTGGTTACGAATTCCGAACTCGACAATTTTTTTTTTCAAATCGTAGTACTTGGAAAGACGATCGATTTGAAAAAAAAAAATCGTCACTTTCTGATCTCGTAAACACGAGTTATGACCTCTTAAAGTTTTCTAGATCAAAATTTTGGGTATTTCGTGCAAAATGGCAAACCTCGAGGGTAACATGTGAATTTTCCGTATAATTTAAGTTGAAAAGAAAATTGAGTTGGATTTCACTTTTTGTAAAAGTTATGGGGCCTAATTACTACATTTGTAACTTATGGGGTTTAATTTCACAATTGATCAAAGTTAAGGGGGTTAATCACTACTTTCGCGAAAATCAAATTGAATTCGATCGATAATTAGTTAAAAGTGAGTTAACAAGAATAAAGAAATACACATTTGATACTTTTGGGACATATGAGACATATTATATAACATCTTCCACCAATTGATCAAAATACATTCCACGTACATAAATGTACATCTTTATATACTAAGAGTTAAGTCGGTTTGTGTCAATTTAAGCGTGCTTTCTCTCTAAAACTCTCTCATAAAATACCTCTATAAAAAAGCCTAGCCTCCATCATTCATTCGAGGGGCTTTCATCGATAATCAGTCGATGATAAGCCCCAAAATTATCCTATATTTCAATTCAAATATGCATATCTATCATTTAGTTAATAAAAGTCTTTCTTTTATTCCTTCCCTTATTTCGGAGGTTTTCCAGTTCATCCTGGATTTTAGTTTTATTAGTAATATAGAAAAAAGTAGTTCATTGATGGTTCGTCGGATGTGCTTTTAAAGAGTACAAGTTATTTGTCAACGATCTTTTGAATCGTTAAAATGTAATTTTTCTCTCATAATGAATCAAAAGAATGATTGTAACACTCCGATCCAAACCCTGGGTTGGGAGCGGTCACTCAGGGTAGCTCGTCAGGATGTGTACATGACCCACATATTAACATGGGTCTTTTCCAGACTAAATGTAGCTCCATTCCTTTCACTTCAGCTCACTTCAATTTATACATTCAGTTTAACTCCATTCAGTTCACTTCAACTTAATTCAATACAATTCAGCTAATTACTTCAACTTATTTAAGTTCAGATCAGCCTAAAAACAGAGCTCTAGTCTAGCTAAACATAATAATTAAGTTTAACAAGAATTTTTCATATGTATAATATGTGAAATGATGGATCGTAAAATGACGAAATTTGAATAATTTGAACAAACTACAAAAGTACAAATCGTCCACATATATAGCTTAATTAAACCATCCTAATTTCAAACACATTATTACTTACTTAGTTACTAGTGTAGATCCTGCGCGAAAGCGCGGTTTTTTCAGATAAAGATGTTAGAGATTTTGACTTTTATATTGTCATTTTGAAATAAGGCTAAACATTGATTTATCGAAAGAGTGTGACCATACTTACCGTAAATATTTATAGTTAACTCCATTTTAAATTTAATGATAAATATACTATTGGTAGTGTTTCATATTAAGAATTCGAAAATAAATCGAATAAGATTTTATGTTTTGGTAAAACTATATTTTGTTAACAGTGTTTCTTAAAGATAACGATATTATCTCATTATATCCACTAAAATTATAGTAATTAACTGATGATCTTATTAAAAGAATCAGATAAGATATAGAGTAAATATTAAGTTAAAGATGTTGGAGTAAGTGTCCGGCCTCAACAATAGTGCGATCACTTAATTAAATCTCATTAACAAGAATACAAAGGGATGAATAACATTATAGTCAACTGATCTACATTAATCGGTAATGATTGGCTTACTAGAGTTTGATATTACTGTCGTTTGATGGTGGTGATCAGTTAATCCCTTGAGGTCACACCGAAAGTATGATTCCCAAATCATAAAGTTAATTAATTGTATAACGATACAGATTAATTAATCCCTTGGATTGAATGAGTTCAATCTGTATATGAGAATTACATCTTATTATAATATGATTGTATGAGATACATAATGGTAATTAAATGTTATATTGCCAAAGTTGTATAATGTTTATGAAACATTAGAGATAAGAGTGATTGGTTAAATATAATTACAATAAGTTGTAAATTATATTAACTACATGTGAGACAAACCATTTTACACACCTGTAATAATTTATTTGTTATAAGATTGTATTTAATTTGTTAAATATGATTTTATAAATACAATTACATACAATTACATGTCACACATATGACAAATGACAAAATATATAAGATAAAATGGATCCCATATTAGCTCACCATAACCGGTTATGGGATGGTTGAAGATTTGGGTAATTAAGCTCTTGTTATTTATTGTAAAGACAAAGTTAATACCCTAATTACCTAAGAGCTATCGTGACATGGGTAAGGGAAAAAGCAAGCATGCTTGTCCCCTCACCATGCCCCATGACCGGCGGTCCCAAGGTAAACAAATGAGAAAATGTTCTCATCCTTTATATGCATATAATCACTCATATGTTCAATATCACAAGTGAACTTATGTCTCTAAGAATAATGATATCAAGCAAGTTGTTTTATTATTAAGATCTCATATACACATATTGCTAGTAGTAGTAATTAATAATATACATATTAAGGGAACCTCTTATCTTGTCTAGTAATACAAGATAGAAGGTGATTGTGGGATAGTCTAGGTGCATCCAAGAGGAGTGTCTCTACACTTGGGACTTAGGAAGTTCATACCTAGATCTATTAGCTCAAGAACAAGGAGAGGAAGGAGTCATTTGCTTGTGCCCATACTCGACACAAGCAATGTGAGGAAACCGTTCTTTTCTTCATCTTGCTTATTTTATTAGCATGTAAATAGATCTTGCTTAAACTAATTAAACAGTTAATTAGTTAATCATAAGAATAGTCTTATTTGTAGGTATATGAACCTAACAAAAGATACGGTTAGAATAAGTTATCGCGTAACAAACATATAATGTCACATATACCAACCGTTATGGATTATATTTTTTTTAGTGTATGAGCAACATTCTTAGAATAAGTTATTGTGTCACAAACTCATTGTGCTATGAAGTTAATTTTTTAGTTCAGTTTTTACTTAGAAGTTAAGTGAGTTTTTATTAAAAAATAAAATAATGGTATATTATATCAATGAGGGATCAACTAATATAAGTGATGCCATTTATTAGTAAATAAAGTTGTAAGAAGATGAGGGATCAACTAATAAAATTGTAATAATTAAGTTTAACAAGAATTTTTCATATGTTAATATGTGAAATGAAGGGCCGTAAAATAACGAAATTTGAATGATTCGAACACAACTACAAAAGTACAAGTCGTCCACATATATGATATATAGCTTAATTAAACCATCCTAATTTCAAACACGTTATTACTTAGTTGATTCATTAATTCTATGTGTTCATATCAACAAATTTAAAGGATAGAGTAATAAATAAATAAACGTGTTTTGTTTATTGTTTAACTAATCACAACACCTCTTCATGACGATCATAAGAAGGCCATAATATATTTACTAAAAAAAAAGGCCATTATATAAATCTTCTCTTACATACCCTTGGAACGTCTATCATATACGGAGTTAAACGGTAAGAAATAGATCATAAAGATTGAAGCTTAAGGATATGTGATGATTTGGCCTAGAATCGTGTAATAAGATATTACGAATATAATAAGGGAGAATCTAAATGATAAAATTTGAGAAGTATGTCAACGTCTTTTACATGTTTATGAAAAAAATAGTAGAATATTAAAAGTTACAATTTACGCATTTGAATTCAAGTAATAATAATCATTTATGCAATTATGCATGTGCACAAATACAACTATACGAAGTACTCCTGCTCCGCGACCATTTATTTACCTTTTTTTTATGTCACATTCATGTATTTACCATTTTATATTATAAGTACTTTTGGTGGATGGTTTGATCATCCATATTTAATTTATTATCACTTGTCATTCAATAAAACTAACCGTAATTGGTCCCCTCCCAATATTATCATCATCCATAATTCCATACTAGTTTTAAACTCGTGCAGAAAATGCACGGGTCGTAATAACATACGCTATTATTTATTATATGAGCATATAAATAAGGGTTATTAAAAGTTTAATGCAGTACATGTCAACGTATCTCGACAATATAGTGACCCACAATCCTAATATGCCCAAATTACAACTGGGCCGACATTATTCTCATTACTCTAAAAGCTCATACGACTTTAATATCAATATGAAACTACTACTAACTCGTCGCGATCATTTGTTATCTATTTTTATGTATTATTCATTTATTATCTATAGCCAATAATAGGTAAGTTGCTTTTTACAAAACGGCAAACATGGTCCTTACACAAATTTAAGCATAAGACGGTTTCCTACCGTGAGACGGTCAATTTTTATAATGAAACTATATCTTCATATATTTTTTTCAAGTTCATCAATATTCTTTAGATAAATGTTGATTGCTTGTCTCTTTTGACGGCTAATTAATGGTTAAATTCAGGAGAAAGCGCCAAATGAAAAAGGTTACATGTTACCTTGGGATTATTTTTATAGTTCAAGTATATATAGGAGGGTAGAGCCATAAACTATTGTTTAAAATTTTTTATTTCCTAATTTTTGTGTATTATATGGGTATTTTTTTTATAGAGGATTGTATAAGTATATGAAAATAAATCTATGTTTTCAGTTTTCACAGTCCATTATCAGATAATCATCATCATATAATATAAATCATCATCTTATAATATAAAGTTCATCAATAATAATTAACATGAAAAACACGAGAGAGAATAATAAAACTAAGAAAGAGATTAATTAATTGTGTTTTGATCATAGGTGAGAAAAAAAATTTACCTAAATTTGAGGAGTCAATAGGAGCAAGCTAAATACTTCTGCTTTTATTTAAAATAGATTCATCATGGTCCACTATTTGTTATTCAATAAGACTTTTAAAGGTGTTAGTTAAAATTATAAATTTTACTTCTATATTTAAAGCTAGTTAGTTTTTAAAAATTGTAGGAAAAATTTAAATCACAATTGTTTATGTACACTTTTCTAAAACTTACTACTTTATATTTTATTTTTTCAAAATTACTTACTTTTAAGGGACTTTTGACTAAAAACTACTACAAAGTTAACTTTATAATTAGAATGAAAAGACAAAATTACTGTTGTTTATAATTCTTATCCCATCCAAATTTACCCTAGATATAAAACATTCACTTTAAGCAAACTTCCTTTTTACCAATTCTTTGCCTCACTTCAACATCCATTTACCTAGCTAGTCTTCATACATTTCTCCAATATAGATAAACCTAACAAAACTGACCATGACAGAATAACCCGACATTAACCGACCCGACACGCACCATAATTCAACAAACGAGCTTGCCCGAACTCATATTGCTCTGACCCAATATATCTCGGCCCGAACGTTCATGGCCGGTTACACAATTATTATTATCCATAAGCTAAGAAACTTGATAATAATTGAACCGAAATAATCCTCTAACTCTTGTAAACCCGAAATCGACCCGATTCAACCTAACAGACCCAATTGATCTGTTTTCTAGGTCTTAACATAGACAATCGATTAGTTGTATCTAGGTAAGTATATGTTGTTTGTAACCTTTACTTTTGTATAAAGTCAATTTAACTGGTGGGTATTGAATGTTTAGTTTATTTTAGCTAGCTTAACCCTAATTATTTCGGTAAATTTGTGTGTTTTGATTGTGTGCATATTATCAATAGGTGAATTTTGTTAGAGCTATGTTCAATATACTATATTTTGGTTCATTGTACTAGTATTTATGTTATAGTTTATGCATTTATGTCATGGTCTATAACCTACAAAAATGCACTATATAAACTCTATTCAAATAATCTATGGTAAATAATGAAAGATGAACGAAGATTTTCCAAATTATATATCCACATTTATCTAAATTTGACATGGCATTAAAATCTCACGCTTTTAAGGCCTAAAATATAAAATTCCGTTGTAACCTGGTGGGCTAATGAATTAGGACGTTCCCCAGCTGGAATTAACCACATACAAGATTTATTAATTACTTTTGTAATAAAAAAAATATATGTTTGATTTTCTCGCTCATGGTAGTTGATACGTGATTATTTTGCTATATTTTGCCTCGCATTTCATGCTTTGTCACGTATCATTTCCGCTCTTTTGAGCGGTTTTTAGCATTAATCATCCCGTTTTTGTCCAATTGGCCTTAATTACATTTTGTAAGAGAAACAAAGTGAAATGAGGCGGAATCTATGCACATTAGAGCCATTTCCACGGGGTAAGGTTTCAGTTACGAAACTTGAGCTTAGAAGCGGTCTTTCCCTAATTAAAGACCCATTGGATGTCCTTCCGAGGAACCTTGACTCCTAAGAAGGATGAAAGGAAGCAAGTGGAGTCGTACCAAAATCCATCCAAGGGACGAGGAACGATATGAAATAAAGGAAGCAAGTGATGAAATGTAGAAGGCGTCCCCAGATCCGTCCTACCAGGGACGACCACGGGGACAAGAACCATACCGGCTGAGGTGAACTCATACCAGTCGGGACGGTTCACTTTGCCAATTCTTTTATTTCCTGTTCACTTCCAATTGTTTTGAGAAAATTACTCGTATATATACCCCCACTTTGTAATGTTTGGAGACAACAACCCTAGATATAATTCTCTCCTCTATTAGTCATAAATATTAGTAATCTTTCCTTAATCTCTCTTGAATTTAACTTTAGTCTCTCTTTAATTAAACTTAGTTTTAATTTAGTTTTGGGTTGTAAAGAAGATTGAAGAGATTCCTCTTCTTAATCAATCCAAGTTTCTTTCTTTTTGCCTTCTAGTTGGTATAATTTTCTACCCTTGCTCATTATTCCAGTTATCTTTCATTTTAATTTACAAATTAGTTTGGCAATTAGTAGTTATCTTGTTAATTTATTATCTAGGTTTAATCTCTTTGTTGTTGATTTGTTCATGTTAAGTTTGCTTTTTCTTTTTTCTTGGTTGTTTATCAATAAAGGTTTCACCTTTGAGTTATTAGTTTCTTATTTGATATTAGTTTAATTAGTAAACATTCACCTTGTATTAGTCTTTGCATGTTATTGATTAAAAATCATCCTTTAATTACTATGTCAAACCACCAAGTTTTCATCTTTACCATCATTATTTACATTACCACCATGATTAGTGAATATAACTTATACTAGAAAACGATTGATCCTCGATATGTTTGATTATTGTAATTGATTCTGCACTAGTGGGTTGTGTGGAAAATTGGTTGAGGTTGGTTGAGGATGTGGGATCAACTATGTTGTAGGGGGGTTGGTATGAGACCTAGGCTGTGGCAACCCTCGCGATAGCGGAAATAAAACATAACAAGCATGCAATTTATATAGCGGAAAATACGATATTTTTGAAACTTTTACATGCCAAAAGAAAAGTACGAGGAATGTCAAATAAATACAAACTAAAGTATAACATGCTACAAAGAGACGTAGTCTCTCAAAACGTTATCAAACATAAAAGTTGTTTAGCGAACTAGCTAAGAACGTCTATGGGTGAATCGTGGAGTCCAACGCTCGCTAGCTCACACCCGAACCCAAAAACCAGCAAAGATCCAGCCAAGCAACCTGTACATTCATGAAACATGAACGCCACTGTCAGTGGGGAGTAACTCCGGATTCTCCCAGCCATATCACAAATAACATACTTAAACGGAAATAATCATGTAGAAGCATACATATATATATATGTGAATTACGAGAAGTATAAATAAGCATTTCAATATATAGAGATATAGGCGTATGAAGTAAAAAAATGTAAGCATCAGATTATAGACAGACTCGGGGAAAACACCCTTAGGCAACTATATACTCACTAGGGCTTACATCTCACCGTTAGTGGCATATACTTGATAAGATAGAGACTCGACATATAAACCACGCCAAGTCATCCAATAGTCACATATAATCAACATATAAACATCCATCCAAACATACGAATATAGTAACTTACTCTCTCACAGTTAATGACACGCACTAGCACCATGTACATAGCAAGTATGATCAATACACGTCCACGGGATAAACATTTCCCTGAACCATACACGATAAACGTTTTGTATATGAAAGACTCATTTCCTTTCGGTAGGACGACGATAATAATACGGTCCTAGTCTAAACCTGGCCAGACTATCGCAATAAACATGTTCCGATTCGACATGCGATACACATTTCGCATCCAAGACTCGGTCAAACACAGAAGCCGAGTACCCCAAATTCGGTCACAACTACACGAAAGAGGCGGAAATAGCACAAGAATCATAATCAAGCGGTACGCTACATGCAATGACACCACCTTGCAAGGATACGACATTTGACGGCCGGGTCGATCAACGCATTGCGTTCGCCTCCCAACAACGTCGCCATATCTATACTAAAGCATGAATACAAGCATTAAGGGTACACCTCCTCGTTCCGACATTCCTTTCTAACGAGCAAGGAGGTATAGCCTGGGAGTGAGAGTTCATAGCACTTAACGATTAGTGCTCAAATAAAAACATAGGTAAAACCGACTCAAAGAGGGACATATCAAAAACCGTCACAAAACATGTGATATAAGCGAGTGGGATATCATATATTCTAAACATGAATATTTAAAGCTATTACGTAAATTTATACGACAAATGAACCGTACAAACTATTATATGTGAGAGTATAAGGAAAGGAATAGAAGGAGGACTCAAGGGGTGCCAGCCGGTCAATGGGACCGGCCGCTGGCTACCCGGCTGGCACTTCAGCAACAATTGAAAACCATCAAAAATACAGGGATGTCCCAGCCGGTCAAGGAGACCGGCCGCCGGCTACCTGGCTGGGAACACAAGCCATATGAGAAAATAGAAGAAAAAGATGAGGGAGTCCAAGTCGGTCAGCCGGCTGGGGATTACACCATATCAAGAATTCTCGAAAATGTCACCCGCATTCCCAGCCGGTCGGCTGACCAGCGGCCGGTCGGCCGGCTGGGACTACATATTTACGTAAATCATCACACAACACCAAAAATCATCAACAATCATCAACTATCATCAACAATCATCAACCAACACAATTTCTAAGAATACTCATCCAATTCTAACCATATTCAATAATATCAAACGACATTAAATGCCTAATAATTGTCACTAGACATTTAGTAAACATCAATTAAAGTATTAAAACACGTAATGATATCGAGTAACCCTTCACCGTTACCTTTGTGCGTTTTCAATCGTCTTCTAAGTCTTCCTCCACGAGGTAGTAATCCTTGTCGGGGTCTTGAAGGTCTCCACCTACACAAAGACAACAAAAGATGAATATAATTCATCTTTGAGAAGGACGGAAAAATTGAAAATGAGAAAGACGGTAATTTTATTACCAAACAAGGTAGAGGAGGATGAGAGGGGAAGATTATGATGAAAATGAGGAGATTTGGGTGAGTAATGAAAGAGTAGTGATGAACTTGAGTTGATCCAAAAATGGTGGTTAGAGTTTTGGTTACTTGGTGAGGAAGAAGGTGAGTGGAAAAAGAGGGAGTTAGGGTTATAAGGTGAGTGGAGAAATATGGGGAAAAAGCCCAAAATTCTGCTTAAGGCGTAACCTACACGGAATTCCGAGTAGAGTCTGAATACGAACTCGGATTTGCTAAACTAGACACGGGAAACTAAGTTTTAGACTAAAACAAAAATTTCGCTAACTAGTATCTGTATAACATTTTAAAAATAAAATAAGGTTAGGTTTAGGAATTCACCTCTTCCCTTGACTAGCCTCACCAAGCTTAGGTCACCACATATATATGTTAGGCTTTGTGAGGTAACTTATCCTTCATATTAGATTTATGGCTCTTATAAAAGAGGAGGATGAAGATTGGGGTGTGAAATTTGTGCCGATTGATTAGACTTGTAGAGTTAAGGTCAATGAGAGTGAAACCAATACCATTAGCTTAGGATTCCAACTCACGAACCCGAGATGGGGGTGACAGAGCAACCTTAGGATAGTCTATGATTCCGAAATGGACATAATTATCCTACCTAGTGGCGTTCCTCTTATCCAATCGACTAAACAACCTATAAATGAGAATAACGAGCATAAATTGAGCTCGATCCCTAGGCTTTCCTTTAATTGAATTACAACCTTAGTAGTTTATTCCCTTCATTAGTCTAATTTGCATTTCATTTTAGTTAGCATAGCTCATTAGAATTACCAACTTCAAACTTGGGTTGACCTGGCTAAAAATAAAGGTAAACCCGCTAGTAATCAAATTGCTCCTTGTGGTTCGACTCTCAACTAGTGTCACGTTTCTTGTACAATTGCGAGGTAATTTAAGACTACATCGTAAGTAGTTATGGTTTTGCGAGTACAGTCTTTACAGTATTTTGCTTTCAGAAGAATTTGATAGTCGGACCATATGGATTGGATGTAGTACGCTTATGTACCACATAAGGATGTACCATAAGGGTGATTATTAGAAAACATATGAGTTCAATAAGTTTTTAAGAGGCTAAAAGATATTAAAGGTAGCTTAGTAGCTTAAAAACTTTGCAAGATAACTCAATTTATAAGTACTCGATGACGATGATGGTGGGTTTAATTTGGCGGTAGAGGATGCATGACAAATACTTTTAGACGAAGATGTGTGGTGGTTGTGGTGGGGACTAGAAGTAGCGTGCTTGAAATAACAAAGGAGAGGAAGGAAGGGTGGGTAATTGGGGTAAAATTGAACATTGTGGTTATCGTTTATGATAAGTAGAAGTTATATAATAACTCCTCATCATACCATGGTAAAAATAATATTATAGGTGTTTTTTTGTGTTTTAGAGAAGGTAGTAATGTGAAGAAAAGAAAGAGTTTTTTTTTTCTTTTGACAGATGTAAATGATATCGTTTTACATTTTAATGGCTCTAGATGCAAGTGAATGAGCCATTAAATTACAAGATCGTGGAACAAAACAAATGCAAAGACAGTGAAAAGACAAACTAATAGAATCGATTTCTTCAATAATGCTACCGTTTCTGAAATCCGGCTTAGAGATCTTCAGAACTTGAGAGACTGCCCTTAAACAGTCGGAAAAGATGATCACGTGGAGGAGTTACAGGATGAAGCCCATCTCAGCCCCTCTTTAATAGCCTGAATTTCCGCCCGTTCCGAGGTTTGAGAGAACACATGACTTCTAAACATAGAGATATGAGATCCATCAAACCTTTTAAGGACCCATCCAAAACCAGATGCTAAAGAGGGCTTCCAAGCCGCATCAACAAAAAGCCTATCTGGTTGGCAAACAGAAGAACCCTCAATAAAGTTATAAATAACCCCACTTTTAATTTTTTCCTCCTCAATCTCAGACATTTGACGATAGGGACGCTCCACACTAGTCAACGGCCTTTTTTTAGCGCAACTAGCCAGGGCTGTAGTAAATATATTTTCGTAAAAGTATATAGCATTGTCTAACCCCAAGGAATTCCTAAACACGACATTATTCCGAGTTATCCAAATAGACCAGATAGTGGATAAAAAGGACAAAATTTTGAACTCCTTTTCCTCACATTTTGACAGGAATCGAATCCAGTTAATAATCCACACTCGAATATCTAAACCACCATCCAAATCCGTTCTAATACCCAGTTTACTACCTGCCCACATTCTTCTAGCAAAATGACAATCTCTAAAGATATGAGCAGACGTTTCAATAAATTGGTCGTTACAAAAAAGACAGCACCTATGGACACCCACACCTCTCTTCTCAAATTCACTGCCTACCGCCATCGAGTTGGTAATAATTCTTCAAATCAGAATAGTCCAGGATTTAGATCCTGGCAAACTCCATAAGAATTTTTTAATAAACAGACGGATGTCCATTGGAATTCTGGATTTATCTTTAGCAGAAGCAGATTTATGCCAAACCGAAGATAGAATTTTAAAATATCCACTTCTTACCGTATAACCACCATGAGAAGTCAAGCTCTAGTAAGCGGTATCTTTCTTATTCGATTAGTTAACAACAAAATAAATCTAGCATAAAATGATTTATACGGAGTATATAGTAATTAGGGCTTCTTTGGGATATAGGTACTAGAACATAAATGAACTTTTTATTTTCTTGTTTTAGGCTTGATTACTATGATAATAATTAACTCAAATAACTCTCTTATATAATCAATCTTTTTCAAACAACTCCCTTTTATAACATTTTATCCAAATGACTCCCTTTTAAAACATGTTTTCAAACAAATCCATACCTCTTTTCCTAAATGAGACTTACATTTTGAATTTTTCAGCCAAAAACTCAATTTTTTCATTCATTTTTCACATGCATAAGATATTGAACTCTTTTATACTTCCTTAATCACGAAATAGTCCATTAAAATAAGAAACCTAACTTATAAAGTTGTGACTTATGTGTGTATGATTCGAGTGAATTAAAAATAAACTTAGCTTATTGTCTTTTGAGAGAGGTTTGGAACATATATGCGGCTATGAAACTAAAGTATCGGTCTAGGAATTATTTTTTAAGGAAGGATAAGCCGGCTTTTATTAAAAATAAGTCTAATTCCGGACAGTAGCGGACCTTGAGTAAAATGTCAAGGTGGGCCGGGAATCGAAGTTGTTACATCTTACATATTAAATTATAGTATTAAGTTGAAAAGGGGTTCAATTGTAAGTATTGGGGTTCGAACCTGGGTCTCCAAGGTAAGAAGTTAACATGTAAACCACTAGACAACATTACAAACCGTTAGGAATTTAGTCACTATACTATAAATATAACAAAACTTGGGGTGGGCCAGGCCCAGGCCCACTAAGCCTAAGATTCGCCACTGATTCCGGACAACAAGACATTGATATGCATAAAAACATATTTTAAAAGGGAGTTATTTGGATAAAAATTTATAAAAGGGAGTTATTTGAAAAATGTTGATTATATAAGGGAGTTATTTGTAATTTACTCTTTTTTTTTTATCTAAATTGAAATTCGATAATAATTTATAATTAGAATTCCCTTAAATCAATACTTAATGACTTTACTAACTCCTCCTACACAAATAAAATCATACAATCAGATGCATATGAGCACGATACATCAAATGTCAATCTAAAAATTAGCTTGTAAAAATTATTTGTTACTCTCTCCTATTCATGGTATTCTTCCCTATTTCCTTTTTCGGTTATTCATGTTTTCTTCCCTATTTCCTTTTTTGGATGTGGGTTAGTGTGTTTTGTGTGGTCTAAATTCATTTGTATGTGGGGTAATGTGTTTTGTGTGGTCAAAATTTATTTCCTTAATCTAAGAGCCAAAATGAAAGAGGAAGAATACATTAAATAGGAGGGAGTACATTTTAAATTTTAGGTGGTAAAATTAAAATCTAATTTAGCTTATATGTATTGTTTTTAGTTTCATTATAGTATTTTGAACTTAACATTTATATAAAGACGCTCATTTTTTTTTACAATAAACTTCGTAAAATATACTTATAAGCTCAACTTTTTCATTATAAATCTCTAAATCTATACTATTAATTGTATACAACTGACTGTATAATCTACTAATTGTTACTCTTAACAATTACTTCTCTAAACATTCAACATACATTTCCCACGTGCTATTGTGGGATGATAAATTAATGGAGTACTAGAACATGTGGGAAGGAATATTACATAACAGCCCATAAAATTGTTATTTTACTATGAATCCTTCTATTTCAACCACGTTTAACAAATGTTGATGTTGACCCGAGAAAGGCTTAATGACGATAAATAAATACAAATTGATTTACTACACCACACTGTGATTTTCTATTAGACACATTTATAGGGTTGACTTTTTCTTTCTAATTACTTCCTCCATTCAACTCCACTCTACCAAATTTTTTTTCACGTTTGGCGAGACGTGTTTTACGCGATAAATATCGTTAGCTACGTGTTTGCAAAAATTATAAAAGTTGGATATTAATAATGTACTCGTAAAGACGAATCAAACAAGATCACACATGAATATATTTTCACTTATATATTGAGAGAAAATTGCAATTAGATGCCGACTTATGAATAGTGTGCAAAAATGAAAGTGGTAGAGTGAAGTTGAATGGAGGAAGTATAATTTTCGGCAAGTCTTATTAAAGGCGCGCATATTCATCTTTAATAAAGATTGGTGGATTGCTTCTCTCCAAGAGCCAAGTAGAAAGATAAGTGAAAATCCACTTGGTTTTTTTGAGAGACATCTTGACCCTTTTTTATTAAAAACGAATATGTCCGGATTTAGAAGGTCCCTGGGTCAATATCTGTCCTAAAAAATGACGCACTAAAATCACCCACCACAACAAAATACTCTCGCAAATTCTTATTTTAGACGGACCATTTCCGTCTGAAAAATAAGACGGAATTATGTTACCACATTTTGATAAAATGTAACCATAGTTTATATCAACTTGTTTTCAATAGCGGTTACATCTAACTTTAAAGTGGTTATAAAATCTCGTCTTATTATTTCAGACCAAAATAATTCGTTTGAAGAAAGACCAATCAAAATACTTTAGTTCGCAGAATGACATTTTTGCATTGCACGTACAACAATGAAATTGTGTTATCATGCGATGATAAATCACAGATTGTACCATGAGTTGATAGGTTTTATGATTAACCATCCAAGAGTCCATATTATTTAATAGGTCAACCCATTAGGAAAGCAACATGTGTAATTTGTTTAGAGAAAATTGTTAATTACACCCTTATAAAAATTACTTTTTGTAACTTACAGCCTTATATTTATATTTTTGAAAATTACATCCAATTAATCAATTCCAATGAGAAATAACAGCCACACCCTCACGGGCTAACCACGTGGCCCCACTACCAAAATATTCACTCAGACGGAAAATTAATGCAATATTTGGATTTAGTCATTTAAGTTCATATTTTATGACGTTTTTGCCCTTACCTTCTAAATATTCCTTCATCCTTCTAATATAAGCAAGGCTGTGTATTGTGTACTATCAACTCTCTCCATCCTTTCGACATCTCTCTCCTTTTCCCTCTTCCTTCGACATCTTCTCCGTCTCCCTCTGCTCTCTTTTAGCTCTCACATTTCTGCACTCTTTGCTGCCATTAGAAGTCGTCTTTCACTCATCTATTACAAGTATTGTTTAAAACTTTTTAATTGTATCTATAATATTGGTAAAACCTTTTCCCCCCAAATTGATACTAATTAAGTTTTATCAGTTTAGGATAAATGTCTTCAAGTTTGTATGAGAATACTTCTTCCCCTGATAACTCATGTAGTGTTAGAGGGAGACGGAGATGCTACTGTGGTAACCCAGTTGCTTTTGCCACTTCATAGACAATTAAAAACCCAGGTAGAAGGTTTCAAGCATGTGCTACATACAACTCAATCACTAAGGTGAGTGGTTGCAAGTATTTTGAGTGGATTGATCTTAATCCCATAAATTGGCAAAGGGATGTTGCCAATCAAATCATCTTTGAGAAGAATTGCATTAAAAGTGAGGCGAGTATGTTGAAGTGTGAGGTTCAAACACTTAAAGAAGAGAGGAAAATGCTGAAGATGCAGTTGGAGAACCTTAAATCTGCATCAAAAGTGAGGAAGAAG
The DNA here is from genome assembly GCA_022085475.1 of Heliosperma pusillum. Taxonomy (NCBI): domain Eukaryota; kingdom Viridiplantae; phylum Streptophyta; class Magnoliopsida; order Caryophyllales; family Caryophyllaceae; genus Heliosperma; species Heliosperma pusillum. Next base: position 164,337 of record JAIUZE010044576.1, on the reverse strand, counting down.
AATCAGGTGGATGATGGACAAGGAAGACTTGTCATACCTCTTGTTATAATTGTGACAACAATTATAGTTACATTGCTTGTACTAAAATTGTGTAAGTGACAATGTAATTGTCTTCTCTTTTTTTTTTCATGTATTGATGGTGTAGCCATGTAGTTGTCAACAATTTCTAATGAAGTAGAGTATTTGGCAAATGATTTTGTTATCAAATTGGAAATTAATCAAGAGAAAGGTATGGATAATTCAGTTACATTGCATTGCAAATCCTTGTCCAAAATTACATAGTCAATACTTGTCTAAACTTAAGCTTGTCTAACATTAAGTCTTACTGATAAAAAAAACACAACTCCAAGTTCAATTACGAACTAAACTTTCAATTCCTTTCCCTAGTCCAGCTTGGCTCTTCCACTATGCTTCCTTGTGTGGCTGACTGAGAATGATTTGCATGATTTTGGGCTAAAAATTGTGATGTATGGGCAGCCATGTATGCCTCCTTTATAGTCTTTCTTCTTTGGACCTTATCTCTGTTTTCCTTTGCCCATGGTGTATTCACCAAAGGCCTGCCACCAGCACTTTTAGGAGCTTCTGGCTGAGTTGTAGGATTCTTGCAGGTTCTCTTGTAGTGTCCTAATCCGCCACAGTTACTACACTTGTTTGACCTCTTTTGCCTCTTCACTCTACTTGTTTCACCAGTCTCCTTCCTCCTCTTCTTGCTTGAAGGCCTGCCAGGCATATTCCTCTGAGGTGGTGGTAAAGGCTCAGGAAATCCACGCTTCTCCCATTGTATAGATCTAGGCATAGGTCCAACAACAGGCTCATATGCTGCCAGCACATACTTACCTTTGGAGTATGCTTCATCAACAAAAGAGGCAACATCTAGCCTTTGCTTTAGTATAGAAGAAATAGCATGAATACATGGTAGCCCAGTTATGTCCCAATGATAACAACTGCATGACCTTTTCTGTAAATTAACACTCTCAGAATTTCCTCTATATTCCACCTCAAACAACTCTGTTGTTGCACGTTCAACAATACAGAACCTAGCCTCTCCCACAATCTTCTTAATGTACTTTTGAGCATAAGGCATTATCTTACCTTCATATTTTGCAGCTCCTTCCCTTTTCTCAAAGTTTCTCTTCATAACATATCTCCTCATCCACTCCATGTGGGTGAGAATAGGCTTGTCTCTTACCTCTCTCAACACAGCATTAAATGACTCACAGACATTGTTAAGGAGCATATGTGACTTACTTTGAGTAGAGAATGCATGTCTTGACCATGCACTTCGTGGAATGTTGTTCAACCAATTGTAAGCATGTTGGGATAACAACTTCATTCCCTCCATGTGACAATTAAATTCAGCCTACATTGATATAAAAGAGCTAGTTAGTTTGAAGTCAGAAAATCTTAAAATAAAGGAGTGTTCTAATAAAATTCAGCAAATGCAGAAAGTAAAAACTAACCACAGTTGTTGCCCTTGTTGCTGACCAGAAAGTATCTTTGTAAACCTGCCCTAACCAAGTTAGCTTAAAGTTAGCCCAGATGTGTCTCACACAATATCTTACCTCAGCTTTTGGTACAACCCTATCTAGTGCTTCAATCAATCCCTTCTGCCTGTCTGACATGATTGTCAGACCTTCCCCTTTATCTTTCCCTAAATCAGTTGACAGTAACTCCAAGAACCAACACCAAGAGTCTTTGTTTTCCACCTCCACTACTGCCCATGCCACAAGGTAAAGATTATGATTCCCATCTTGACCCACTGCAACTAGGCACATCCCAAGGTATGCTCCCTTTAAATGACAGCCATCAACTCCCAACAGTGGCCTACATCCATTGATGACCCCCTCTTTACAAGCTTTGAGGCAAACATACAACCTTTTAAAAATCACTGGAGGCCTTTCAATGCCATCACATTGAACAAAAGTTGTGCTACCTGGGTTATACTTCTTTATAGCATTAGCATAGTCCCAAACCTTGGCATACTGGTCTTTGTTATTTTCATATATGATCAATTTAGCCCTACACCTGGCCAACCAACACTTATCATAACTAACCTCAACTCCCAAGTCCTTTAGAACATGGCTTTGGAATTTTTTCAATTTCCAGTCCATGTTAATCCTCCAAAATTCAATATATTTTTCAGCCAGAAATTCAGATGACACTTTTCTATTATGTGTTGTAAAACTACAAGTATGATCTAGATTTATGGTCATAATTTGAAAAGTATCACACATGTCTAACTTAGTTGCATGAACCTTGAAATGACACTTCCAACCACCTTCACAATTACACTCCCCTAGTTTAGATCTTTTAGAATTCCACTCATAGTCATACCTTTGGACACAATATGCAGTTACCCTATTAGTGCCATTGTGAGAGTACCAAAAATCATATCCATTTTGTACAGAATGATAAATAAGAGCTTTTCTAAATACCTTATTGCTTGGGAATTTTAAACCATTTTTCATAACAATAGGTTGACTGAAGTCAGCTTCTGGATTGAAGTTTTGATAACAATCTACTTCATCATCTGAACCATGTAGACTGTTCAACTCCTCTGAGTTATCATCAACATCATCACCAACATCAACATCCAAGTCATCCACATCCCTAACACCAGCAGATTGTTGGTCTTCCTGACATCCCAAACTCTTCTCAACTCCCTCTAATATATCACCTCCTTGATTGTCATTGTCTAAAAACAAATCAACTTCAAACTCTGGATCTGAGATACCATCATCACTTAGATCAGTGTCACTCCTCTCTGAGTCACTAAAGTCAACAAGTGCTGCTTTTTCAGAAGCTACCTTCCTTGTCACTCTTTTGCATCCAGCCACCTTTTCTTTTCCTTTGCTTTTAACAACCACAGTTTTCAACCTCTTCTCTTTGTTTTTAACAGCCACAGACTTCAACCCCTTCCCTTTGTATTTCTCACTGACAACACCCTTCTTCTTATCATTAACAACACCATTCCCTTTGTTTTTCTCACTGACAACACTATTCTCCTTCCCTTTACCTTTACCAGGCACAACCTCACCTTTCCCCTTATCACTGACAACCTCTGTCTTAACAAACAACTTCCTTTTAGGTGGCAGTTTACCAGGTCTCCCCCCAAGATCTATAGCAAGGTATGGAGATTTTTCTTTAATTTGTAAAGGAGAAAGATTGATAAAGGGTTGGCTGCTAGTATGGTCTTTAGGGCTCTTCCTCACACAAGCTTTATGGTCTGGATTTATTGCAATGTCAATGCCTTTTTGCCTGGGTGGAGTAAAGGCATTAGTGGTTGTCTGTAGAGTGGTCAAAGTGGCCCCAGAAGTTGTCCCAGTATTAAGTTTTTTTGGGCTAAAGGGATGGGCTTTGTATTTGATGGGCTAACATTAGCCCTTTGGGTCCTTGGTGGACATTCAATCGAAATAGAAGGGTTTGCTTTCTGGGTAATATAGATGTCAACAAAATTTAGTTCATCTTTTGTGTTCAACCAAGGTCTTATATCCTCATGGCAAATAATCGATTGTTTATCTTCTGGAAAATGTCTAGGATTACTAAAGTATGACATGTCTAAAGCATTGCAATCTTCATCATACAAGCTCTCACAAATACTGCTCAAATACTCCATATTCACCCTATTATGCCAAATCCCACATTTTAATTCAACAGCGCCACTCACATAAACTATTTTACTCTTCCTAATCGCAAACATTCCAGAATGGTATATACGGATATTGACCATCACTTCAAAGTAGGAAGCCCCTACAAATGCATACCAATAATTAAAGGTTCATATTTGACCATATAATCAAGACACATTATATCTAAACACATTGACATGCATAAATAATTGAGAATTTCATTTACAAATTTAATCAAGACACATATAATCAAGACACATTATATCTAAACACATTTACATTAGTAATTTTAGAAATAAACCCTAAAATCCAATTCAATTAATTTCATAAATAATAAATAAAGGAAACAAATCTGGGTCGACAACAAATTTCCAGTAACGCCACCAAAAACAACAAATTCAAGATAAAATTAAGTGAATTTTGGGTGTATGAATACTTACTCTTCGAAGAATAACTGACTGATGATGGCGTCGCTTTGTCTCTCATGATCTGAAACCTTAATTTGACAATGAAGGTAAAATTTGTACAGAAATTAGGGGAAATTTTTAGATAGATGAGAGTGTTGAGAGAGATGAGAGTGTTAAGGAAGATAAGAGGTTTTAGGGTTAAAAATTATGACAGCAAGAAGATGGGTAAGGAGGCTTAGAACAATAAAAGGGTATAACGGTCAGTTTTCTAAAAAATTCACCAGAATCCTACATCTGAAGCAACATTAGAAGAAATGTGATTAATTGGATGTAATTTTCAAAAATATAAATATAAGGTTGTAAGTTATAAAAAGTGGTTTTTATAAGGGTGTAATTAACAATTTTCTCATTTGATATTTATTTAAACCGTCTTAAGCTTAAGACGGGAATGAGAATTTGTGATAAATAAGACCCTTCCTAGGTCATTCTTCATCCGACAACACTCACAAATATTTCCTCTTATATTTGCTTCCTTATTGCGCAATTGGAGGAGCGATGTGTATATCTTGGGGAGTGTCGTTCTCTGTTTGATAACACTATGTCGAAGGCGATTAAGCTTCTAGGGCAGTGGTCATACCACGACACAGTGAGATTTATCTAATCCATTTTCTTTATTGTTCTTCCGCCCTTGCATAACTCATTATTTCCAATAATTTAGAAACTTAATATTGTTACTGCTACTTTATTTACTCACAAAGTGAACTTTTCTAACTCAAAAACTCTCCCTAACCTCTTCAAACTTGAATCCCTTAGTAGAACGAACTACAAAAGATGGTCCCAAAAGACACTGACATTTTTTTAAAAATTTGAAGTCGATTATGTTCTGTTTACCAACTGTCCTGAAGTGCCTACTAATTCTGCACAAAACCAATTTCAACAAGAGAAAATATCTGATGAAAAACATAACAAATTGGTTCGTCGTCAGATGCTTAGTCATATGTCCCCAATTTTTGATCTTTTTAATGATAACAAATCTGCCAAGTCTATTTGGAAAACCTTGGGAAATAAATATTGAGCAGATGATGCATGAAAGAAGAAGTGTGCGTGGTAGGAAAGTGGATTAATTTTCAAATGGTCGAGAATTATCCTATCACGGAGCAAGTGCATGAATATGAAAACCTTGTTGTTGACATCTTGGCAGGGGATGAAGATGTGTGAGGTGTTGCAGGCTAACGTATTGATAGAGAGGCTGCCCAAATCTTGGCACGGATACCGCAACCATCTCAAGTACAAAAAGAATGATCTTACTCTTGAGAAGCTTGTCTGTCACCTCAAAATTGAGGAGGCTGACAAATTTAAGGAAATAACATGACAAGTCCACTGCAATATAACTATGAAAACATGACATTTACTAACATTCAAATAATATATTAAGCCTGAGCTCTCAAAATCCGACTCTCTACGTACCTTGTTCTCAGAAATTCGCGCATTTGCATAACCATTATACTAGATCACCGCTCGATTTCTTTTCGAACCTTCAAACGTTGGGGGTTATTTGTTAGCTAGCGCTCAATTTGATTAAGGTACTAAATTTATTATTTAAGGGCAATTGGGCCTGGCATTTAAGAAGAAATAGGCTCGGTCTGTTATGTGATAAATAAGAGAAGACTGAAGGTCAGAGGATGGAGCATTGATCCAGGAGAAAGTGTTTGCACTCAAAAGATGAAGATTAACAGTTATTTAATTGCTCTTCACTTAGGAGAAGTTACAAGGAACCCGTTGGAATGCCTATATAGAGAAGTATTTACTAGAGCAAAAAAGACACAACAACTCAACAAATATAACTTATCTATCTTTAGATCTTAGATCTTAGTCTATCTTAGGAGTACATTTGATTAACATTAGTTCGGTGAAACCATTCATTCATGGAGGTAATTAACCATATATCCTTAGTTTGTAATATAGTCTCTACCACAAGTATTCTTGTGAAGTATGTAATCGTTATTTTCATGATATGCAAGCACCTTGGAATATCATTGTGTTTAGATTGTAAAACTAGCATCATTCATCCTTTGGTGTTATGTTATATAAGTAATTTAGCGTTGTAATCAGATAAAGCATTTACAATCGTGCTTCGAACCCTTCCATTTTAAGGGTAGATCACAAAGTATAGGAGAGTAGTTATGACCTTCATAATACTTGAAGGAACTGTGCTTGTTTTACAAGAAACATATATCTATATTAGAAATTCCTTAAGCCAGATATCTATATCTTATCCTAATTAATTGTTTCGGATATCCAAAAATAATCAGATCGGATGGAATATCCATCAAATATCCATATTTTGTAATTTACTTGAAAATTAAGTTTGAAAAATGATTTTCTTTTGTATTCTTACTCCAATGATCTTGACATAAGTATATGTACCACTTACATATATTTTCTTATATTATAAACTTATTTAAGTTATATCAAATAAATGTGTTTTTTCTTACCATTATACTTAACATAGCGCTAGAATTTTAAGAAAAATATGAAATACTAAAACGATTTAAAAGTAATATTCCCACACTGCAACGTCGGGAATTTTATTTATTCTACCCCAATATTACTATCTAAACACACTCATTAAAATAAGTTGGTAATAAACGACAAGAAAAAATAGTAAATAATAGAAAAATAAAGTTTGGATCGAATCAGATATCCAAATTTTTTAAAACTAATATCCATATCCAAACCAAAACCTAAGATTTCGGTTTGGTTATCCGATCTAAACATTATTTTCGGATACGATATCCAAAATTATGGGCCGGATATCAGATCGGCTCGAATAATTGGAGTTTTTGCTCTGCCCTAGTCCAAACACAGAGTGTTATTTCGCCTATTTGTCCATAAGTACATAATAGCTACAAGTCTACAACATCCGTTTTACAATTGGATTTCATAGGACCAAATCCGGTAGACCATATTACAAATTCGGGCACCATGCATAGTACACGGGTGACTTGACAAGTGCATCAATTCGGACCTCAAGTTCTAGCCATAGCTCATTAAAAAAATTTAAATAAGTTTAACATATACTTTTAACACATTTTCAATATAGGTCTAATCTCTCATAAAATAGTATCTTGATCCACCCCTTTTAATTAAAAGTGAAGTTCTAAGAAACTAAGATCAAAATCAAGTGTAGGATTTCTTGTCAGGTATGATTAACACAAATTTTCATTGAAGACGGACAATATGCGTAATAAGTTGAAAACGGATAGTGTTTCTCTCATAATATGCAAGCGAGAGAGCAAGTAGAGGGTAAATAGATCCTCCACTTGCCCTCCCACTTCAGTTTATAACGGATAGTGCCCGTTTTGAGTAGGAGGGGTTGTATGATTAGTTGGTGAGAAATCAAGTACAAAACAAGACTTTATTTAGATGAGATCGAGAATCAAATTGGGCTTGATTATGTACGATCGAGCAGCCGACATAACTCATGAAGTTGTTAACCACCGAATTTTAGATGCAATGAACATATGACTTAAAATAGTTTTAATCCATTTGTTGGGGTACTCTTTATTCAATTCATTCAATTCATAGTCCACTAGAGTCAACAACTACTACTAGATCCTTTTTCTTCTTGTCTTTCTTGTCTTTTCTTTGTTTGGTCATCTAGTATTGTCAAATATTGCCCTCCTACTTTTACTTCCAATATTTTTCGGTGGCCTTTTCACTCTTCTTTTTTGTACCAAGCATTCTTCTTAAGATAGTAAGTCACATCAAAGGGTAAATAACCCAATAGAACCGTTGATCTTGCTTCAGATGAACCATTTTGGTCTGAAGTAATAAGACGGGATTTTGTAACAATTTTACAGTTAAATGTAACAACTATTGAAAACAAATTGATATAAGTTGTGGTTACATTTTATCAAAAAGTGGCAACATAATACCGTCTTATTTTTCAGACGGAAATGGTCCGACTGAAATAAGAATTTGCGCAATATAATTGCTAACAGTATACTCTCAAGTCACTCACCGTTCCGGTCAATTGTTTTCCTTTCATTTTATCATAAAGACCAAATAAATAGTAGTGGACCATGTCTGATTATACTTAATGGTTGACAAGTGGACAATAGTTCCATTGAGGGTTAAATTACTCATAGAAAACCTTCATAATATAGGAAGGACAACAATCTACTGAGATTTCCAAAAAAGAAATATGACAACAATTAACCGGGACAAATGGAGTAACTAATAGCAGTCTAGACAATAAACTTAGAATAATGATAGAATCGCTACCGTTTTCATTAATGTCATTCAAGTTGTGAGAGTGTGAACAGTAAGATACCCACAATTAGTTTCTATTTGAGTGACATTCAACCACAAAATAGTTGCGTTATCATTGCCCTAAGTTCAAGACTCTCAGTTTCAAAACATCGTTTAAGACCTCATACTCTCTTGCATCCACAGGGAACATTGACTTTTTGACACTATTCATGGGTAGACCTGGCAAAAGCAACCCGACCCGATTGACCCGATCCGTGACCAGAAATTAACCCGAACTATAACACCCGAATGTGACCCGAAACCCGACCCGACCCGAACATGATTCGATCTTTCTTGACCGTAACTGACCCGACCCAAAAATAACCCGATTCAAAACCACTCAACCCGAAAATGACCCGACAAAACATAACTTTAATTGAACCAAAAAGACTTAAAATGACCTTTGTCTCTTATTCTTTGACCCGAAAATGACCTGACCCGAAATAACCCGGCCCGATTGACCCGAAACGGACCCGACAACAAACCCGAAACAAACTCGAAATCCGAAATGACCTGACCCGATCCGAATTAACCCGAAATCAACGAGAGACCCGAACTGGCCCGACCCGATTGACCCGTTTGCCAGGTCTATTCATGGGTGTAGAAAATCTTGATACTATTTGTAGTATATAAGAGAAAATACAGTCATGTGAGATCTTCTTTGATTCATCGTGAATGTTATAATAACAATATCAAATTTTTATAATTTCTAATAATTTATAACTAAAGATAGCGGCTCCACAAGTAAGATAAAGTTAATCACAAATTCTCATTTGTGACGGGCACTTTTCGTCACAAGCTTATGACGGAGCAAATGTGACCATTTGTATGGAGAATGTAACCATTATATGACTGGTAACATTTTATGGATGATTACTTTTTATCATAAAATGGTCACATTTAATCCGTCACAAGCTTGTGACCATCACAAGAGAGACCAACTGAAAGTTAATGGTATCTTTAGAATGAATAATAAGGAGTATAATAAAAAAAACTTTTTTTTATAGTAGATGGTTTTCGAACATGGCAACCTGGGCATCTAGTTAGCAAATTATACTTTAAAAAGTTCGGGGTTCTGGTTTCTCAACCTTTTGAACTTACTATTAGATGTCTTTGTTAGTTCGTAATATTTATGTGATAATTATGGGACATATTATGTCTTGCTTTTTCATCAATCATACCAAATTACGAACCATCGAAGCCAGATAAGTTTGTTTCCAATGTCCTTATAAACTTTTTGAAGCCATTATTATATAAATATTACACTCTAAAATTTCCATAAAAAAAAATTTAGTCTGTTGTCACCGCGAGAACTAACAGAGTTACCCAAAATTAGTTTGTTGTCACCAAAGAGTAAGTCCGCATTGCATACTACTCTGTATTATACTTTAATTAGTTCCCAGAGTTATATATCAGTTATAATTCAGGATCACAAAATCACAAATGCAGTAAAGATAAACTATTAAGATCTAACACGATCGCACTCACAAAGCTTGAGCTCGAGTGTATGCATGATTATTTATCAATTAAGCTTTTACTAAATGATATAAACGATAAACGATTTAACTTCTATGTCAGAAAACCATTTTAACCAAAATTTTAAATTCTAAGAAGCTTGTCGAATATTCTATACCTTAATACTCCCTCCATTCAACTCAACACTCCACTTATACCATAAACATCCATTCATATCCACACTACACCTTACTAAAAAAGGAAACAATAATTACCCTTCTATCCTTATTACAACTACACATTTACAAAAAATGCCATTCAAGGCCCACTTTAATCCACCCTCAAAATCCACCCTAATCTTAATTAGGCCCAATTAATTTTTCCCTAACACAACCCAACCTATATTACCCACCTAAACTATTCCCTCCAAAAATTATCAACCCAACCCATTAAAATCATTCCCTCCAAAAATTACCCAACCCAACCCAATAATTTCATTCAAAAAACCCAACCCAATCCCTATTACACAGCTTAAATGCCATGAAACCCTAATGGCATTCATTTCTCACCCACTACCAACTTATTCCTCCGTCTCTCTCTACAAATCTCTCTGAATTCTCACAAACCCTAAACTCTCTCTACAAATTCTTTCTAAAACTGCCGCCATTCACCTTCCTAAATCCGCCTCCATTCACCTTATTACTCCGTCTTCAAACCCTAAATCCCTAGATCTCCCTCTATATCCACCTTCAATCAACTACTTGTATCATAAATCCCCTAGTCTTTCTTATTATTAATGGCTCCTCCACATAAAGATTGTGGTAAGGAGTGTCTTCAGTGTGTTCTAGACTGGTACAATCTTGGTTCATCTGAAGACGAAGGAGATGAGTCCACATCTTGTTCAAGCGGAGGAGCAGTCAACAGAATCGTTCCCGACTCACTCTCTCCCTCTGATTTAGGTACTGAGGTACAAGAAACTGAGTTCAATGGTGGTTGCTCTGAGTATGTACCCAATACTCCTGGGTTTGATGAAGTTGGTTCTGATTCTGATGATGAAAATGTGGTCGTTGATGGTAAAGCTGTGGTGGTTCAACCTACAAATGATCTGGTTCCTTCGCCTGTTGTTGTCGACAACAACCTTAATGATGTCGAATCTGAGCCTGAATCACCAACTACAAAGAGGTTTAATGCTTACTACAAGAGAATTATGGATCGTTATAAAAAATCGTCTGGATAGTTGGTATAACCCCTCACTTGTTATTACTTGTCATATTTTTGCTATTTTCATTAACTATTAAAGTTGATTATTGATGTTATGGTCCTTCTTCTGTTATTATTACTATTTCCTGTTGATTATTGATGTTTAACTTTGTTGTATAGATGTTGGTGTTAATGTTAAATGTTGATGTTGATGAATCTAAGTAGAGTCATGATGTTGATGTTAAATGCTATGGTCCTATTTTTCTGAGTATTTTTTCTCAGTATTTTTCTGAGTATTTGTGTTGCATGTATAGTTATGTTTATTATTGATGTTGTTGCCGAGTACTGCTGATTTTAACATCCTATGAGGTTTTTGAGTACTGCTGCTGTCGTTTTTGAGTATTTTTCTGAGACTAATGCTGTCGTATTTTTAACATATTATTTGAGGCTGTTGCATGATGTTGTCATTTGTTTTCAGAATGATGATGTTGTTTATAGATGCTGCAAGATGTTAGAAATAGATGTTGCTGATCTCAGACATGAATTTTGTTGTTTATAGATGCTTATTTCTAACATTTTGCTGATTTTTATGAGTACTCTATGAGGTTTTTGATATTGTTATTGTTGTTTATAGATGCTGTTGATTTCTGATATTGTTACTGCTGTTTATAGATGCTTACTTCTAACATCTTGCTGATTTTTATGAGTGTTGTAAGAGTTTTTTTTTATTGGTATTGCTGTTTATAGATGCTGCTTATTTCTGTTATTGTTATTGCTGTTTATAGATGCTTATTTCTAACATATTGCTGATTTTTACGAGTATTCTATGAGGTTTTTGATATTGTTATTGTTGTTTATAGATGCTGCCGATTTCTGATATTGTTATTGTCGTTTATAGATGCTTATTTCTAACATGTTGCTGATTTTTATGAGTACTTTATGACTAATGTTAATTTTGTTAATTTTGTTACTACTGTCTTGTTGATATTGTTACTACTGTCTCGCTTGACTATTGATTTTGTTAATTTTGTTGCCGTATACTCATCTTGCTGTATACTTATGTTAATTTTGGTGCTTTATACTCATGTTGATTATTGATTATTGCTTGACTACTGATGCTGTTACTACTGTCTTGCTTGACTATTGAAATTGTTATTGGTGTTATTGATTGCTTTCTTGTTGTTGTTATTGATTTCTGTTGTTGGTGTTGTTGATTGCACCTCATATAGGTGGCTCAGTGATGATAATCCTTAGTGGTTTGAGAGCCTTTTGCAATTTCATACATTAACATTAGTAGTTTGGCCATCTTTCAAATGTAGTCACGCCACCACATGGTCTACCATACTTGGTGTGTTTGTAGGAGGCGTGGTTACATTTCAGAACTCAATGATGAGGCCATTTAGGCCTGAGAGTGTATGCAAGCATGCTGTTATTGTGTGTACATCAGTGATGGTCCTTCTTTGGACTGAGATGTAGCCCAATGATGAATTAGTGTGTAGTTGAGGGGAGGGAGTATTACTTTAAGTTTGCCAATATGAATTAGTGCTTAGGCCACCACATGGTCTACCAAACTTTGGGTGTGTGTGCTTAGTTAATTGTATTGATGGACTGAGCATGGTCTACCAAAGATGTTGGTGTGTGTGCTTAGTTAATCGTATTGACTGACTGAGCATGGTCTACCAAAGATGTTGGTGTGTGTAGGAGGCCTTTGTACTTTACACAACTCAATGATGAGGCAATTTAGGCCTGAGAGTTGTTGTAACTACGTCACATAAAGAACAATATGATCACATGATAAACATTAACTAATCAATATTCCATTGACCAAAATATGATTACAACTTAAACATCATCCAACTATAGAAAATGTTTACATTTTAATAACTTAACGCATACATTTCACACTTTTATACCTCCACCAAAATGTATAAACCATCATATGCTAAACATTGTAGCCTAATTGACTTATTAGCTCCTCTAGGCCTTGTGTATGGCCAATCTCCAGCAAGTGTTCAATGCATTCCCTAACTAAATGTTCACTCACCATCAGATTTCGTGGTAACATTCCATTTGCTTGTAGATGTCCTTTGCCCATATGAGGGATTGAAAAATTATTATGCCCCTTGGCCTTCATAATTTCCACCATCACTGATTGCAATGTTAAGAAAATGTTGTCTAGTTTTGTTGGAGTGTAATCAATGAATGCTTGCATTACTGTGTTGACTAGAGAGTCAATTGTGTTGGCTGTCTTGGCAGCTTGGAGGGACTGCAAAGCCCTAAAATAACCAAGGTCATTCACGTTTAGGTCAGGTGAGTTGGGGGGCTGGAAAACCAATTCTATATTGAAACCGCCACTGTTTGCAGCCGCCATAAACTCAGCATCATTATTGTTGATATGTGGCCTTGCATTATCTTGTTGTATGAGAATGTGTTTGCTCACCCCATCTGGCCATTTACTCTTGATTGCTGGTATAACTTGTTCAATAATGCATGCTCTTGTTACCTCCTTTGTAATAGAGTCAATAGACTTTGTCTCCAAAGTTCCCCTTGGCCTATTTCTACTTGCTCTTGCTGCTGGCTGTTGTTTGGTGAAAGGGAACATCCCTATTTTGCCATCAAACAATAGTTCCCCCTCCGCTGAATATATAGGCCTACTTACCACACACATGAACATCACCTTGGTGATGAATCTTTTTGATTGACAACTCCTGTATGGTAGTTCCTCGCCATTGACTACGTAAAACTTCTTGTTGTCGTATGTGATGAAAAACCACTTCTCATCCATATGGATGATGTGGCTCATCTCACTGAACTTTATATCAGTCCTGGGAATGGCATTAAGGTCAATGTTTTCTTGCTGAACTTGTTCAATCACTAAAGATTTTAGTGAATGCTTCAATCTTTGAATTTTATTGACATCCGTAAGTTGAGGATGTAATGGGCTAGAGTGAGGTTTAAGCAAACCTTCCTTAACCCAACTGTGAACCGTACCAACTGCTACCCCACACTTTTGTGATACCCTGTACATCGTTCCTCTTTCGTTGACGTCAATTTTTTTGATGAATTCAATATCAGGTAGTACCCGCTTTCTGTTTTTATTTCCGATTCTTTTGCTTTTTACGTCAAACTTTTGACCAACTAACCTTGGTTTCTTGGCAAGCTTCCAAATTTCACCCACGGTTCTTTTGTTAATTGCCCATATTGCAGCCGCTTCAGTCATTATGCCACGACGGAGTTTACCATTTTGTGATCTTTGAAGTAAATAGACGCCCAGTTCATGCCTACCATCTTCGGACAAGCACTTAGCACCCATTGTTAAGATTATGTAATTTATTTGTTTCGTTTTTTTTTGCCTTATTTGTAAAAAAAACTGTAAACTTGTGTTTGAATCAGTTTTCTGAAATTTTAATGCTGTAATGCTGTAATGCTGTTTTATAATGTAAATTAGGGGGGGAAATGTAAAGGAAATAGGTGGGAGTTTCAAACTTTTGTAGTCTTTCAGTTTTGGTGGGAATCATTATGTTAATTACATGGGTATTACCCAAGTTCAAGTACTAATAAAGCATAATTTCCTCTCAACTCATTGTACCTTTAATATTTGTTTAATAACTCCTTAATAATTGTGCAAAAAGGATAAGTGGAGTGTTGAGTTGAATGGAGGGAGTAATAATTTACTCGTGTGATAATGACTAATTAAGATCCCAAGTAGAGATTAGGACTAGTGTAAAATTCAAGTCCAAATAAACAATGATAGAAGTAATAAGAAGAGGACAAGAAGAGTGCAAAAGGGTTGGGACAAAATATAGTGGGACAATCTTCCAAGTCATTATAAATTTTTTTCTAAGAAAAGTAATTTATAAATGAATTGTTGTCAAATAAAACAAAAATTCTTAGTCCATCTTCAACGCACGTGTAAATCTTGCTAAACTATTCTTGACATGGGCTACAGAAGTAGCTCACCTTACCAGAAAATTTCAAGTCTTAGTTAATTAAGTGCGCAGCTGCTGCTACTTGATTCTTTCTTTCTACTCGTCAACTCTTGCTGAATATTTATGATGATGGATTTAGGACCATGCTTTTATATTTTAATTTAAATTGTCATTTTTGTGACGATTATATGGTTTCATCACTACACTTTTTGTGATTTTAGAACTTTCAAGCTTATTATGCAAGACAATTTTGATATGTAACTCAACTAGTTTGGTTGGTGGGACGGTTGACGTAGGATGTTTACCATTTGAGTTTTGATAATGTAAAGTAAGACGATCGTATTAGAGGTGATTCTAGGATTTGTCGATGGGGGTGCGTAAAATTTTCTAACAATGAAAATATCGGGTTATTTATTAAAAAAAATTGGGTAGTTGGACAAAATGTATGGTGCATGATGTTCGCAGAGGATATTGTGTTGATTGACGAAACAAAGGTTAAAGTTAAAAGAAAATTGGAGCTTTGGTGACATGCCTTAGAATCTTGAGGCTTTACATTAAGAAGAAAGATGACAAAATATTTAGAGTGTAAATTTAGTAGAAGTGGGGGAAGGGAGGATGGGGAGATAGCCTTGTGTTCCGACTTTTTTAGGTACTTAGGTGTGTTGTCCAGACTCCAGAGTGATGGAGAATTAGATGGAGGTGTGACTCATAGAATCAAAGCACGATGGTTGAAATGGAAAAGCGCCTGACACATCGATTCCTAGGTCGCTAATAACTAGGATTTAACTCACCAAATTAACAATTTGTAGCCTAATTGCACTTAACTATTCCTAATTAAAGAATGTAGTATAGTCTAAGAAGGGTCGAACCCAAGAAAAAGCTAAAACAAACTAAACTAAGGTTGAACACATACAAGATCAAGAAGACGATTTTGCTCCCACTTGACTTGATATATAAGCATGGTTCCTCGACAGATCGAATGTAACCATTCTCTTTAATCACTTGGTCAAAGCGATGATTCCAACTCCGTGATGCTTGCTTAAGTCCATAGATGGAACGCTTAAGCTTGCATACTTTCGTAGGATTCTTAGGATCAATGAAACCTTCGGGCTGTACCATGTACAAGTCCTCCTCCAAATAACCGTTTAAGAAGGCGGTTTTCACGTCCATTTGTCAGATCTCATAATCATGATATGTGGCAATCGCTAAGATTATCCGGATAGATCGAAGCATGACTACGGGTGCAAAGATTTAATCATAGTGAAACCCTTACACTTGAGTGTAACCTTTTGCCACTAGTCGAGCCTTGTAGGTATCGGGTTGTCCATCTATAGAGTGCTTTATCTTATAAAGCCATTTGCACTGAAAAGGTCGTACCTTATCAGGAAAATCAACCAGATCCCACACATCATTTTTGTACATGGAATCTATCTCGGATTGCATGGCATCAAGCCATAGCTTAGAGTCGGAACAGGTCATGGCTCCTTTGTAGGTAGCGGGTTCGTCACTCTCTAGGAGTAATACTTCTTCTCTATTGCCCTCCTCGACCATACCGATGTATCTGTCAGGAGGGAGAGAAGTTCGACCCGACCTTCTAGGTTCCTCGGGAATAGTGACCGCAGCAGATGTTGGTTCTTGAATCTCCATTGGTTGCTCGGTTGTTGGTTCTTGAATCTCCGATAAATCGAAGGTTCTACTACTTGATTTGTTCTCGAGAAACTCTTTCTTTAAGAACTTCGCACTAGCCGCAACAAAAACTCGTTGTTCAGTAGGTGAATAGAAGTAGTGACCAAACGTCCCTTTTGGATAACCTACAAAGTAAGTCTTGACCGATCGCGGGCCGAGCTTGTCTTCGTGTCTCCCCTTGACATAAGCTTCGCAACCCCAAACCCGAATAAAGGACAAGTTAGGGACCGTTCCTTTCCATAACTCGTATGGAGTCTTGTCCGTGGCTTTAGTCGGACTTTGGTTCAGTATTAGAGCAGCTGACATAAGAGCAAATCCCCATAATGAATCAGGCACTACTGTGTGACTCATCATGGATCAAACCATATCTAGTAAAGTTCGATTTCTCCGTTCGGATACACCATTTAATTGAGGTGTTCCAGGTGGAGTTAAATGTGATACTATACCACAGCCTTTAAGGTGTTGGTCAAATTCAGTTGAAAGATAATCGCCACCACGATCTGATCGAAGTGCTTTTATCTTTCTTTCCAATTGGTTCTCAACCTTATTTTGGAATTCCTTGAACTTTTTGAAGGATTCACTTTTATGCTTCATTAAGTAGATATACCCGTATCTACTTAAGTCGTCCGTGAAAATGATAAAATATCTATAGCCATCTCGTGCTGTGACAGATATAGGACCGCACACATCCGTATGTATAAGTCCTAGAAGGTCACTGGCTCGCTTTCCAACACCTTTGAATGAAATACGACTCATCTTGCCTATAAGACATCATTCACACGTTCCAAATAATGATTCATAATCAAATGGAGAGATAGTCCCATTCTTAATGAGCTTCTTTACGCGCCTCTCATTTATGTGTCCCATACGGCAGTGCCATAGATAGGTTTGATCTTTGTCACCAACCTTTCTCTTCTTATTGTTTACATGAAATACATCTGTGGTTTGGTCTAAAATATAAATACCATTCATGGAAACAGCTTTGCCATAAATCATTTCATTTAATGAGAAAATACAACCATTATCTTTAATATAAAATGAAAATCCGTCTTTATCAAGTACGGATACAGATACAATATTTTAAGACAAACTAGGTACATAATAACAGTTATATAAACACAATTCAAACCCACTAGGGAGTTTGATTACATATGTTCCTCATCGAGACTGCAGCAACTCTTGCTCCGTTCCCGACGCGCAGGTCAACATCTCCCTTAGCCAGAGGTCTGATGTCCCTTAAGCCCTGCAGATGATTACACAGATGAGAACCACAACCAGTATCAAATACCCAAGTGTGCAAGCTTTGTTAACTTGACAACTAGACAAACACTTTGTGTGCAAGAAAATCAATAATAGAGAAGACGGATGCAATTTTATTATTTCAAGGAACAATCAACCAAAATACATTCAAGATTACCAACCCCTATACTTGTTAGCCTAATAGAAACTTAATCTAACAAATAGTGACCAACATCTAAGCTAATGAAGCATCACCTTCCCTACACAAGCTAAATAACTAGCGTTTAAGCCAAAACTAGTGAAAAAGATAAAGACTTTAAGAACATTATTCAACACTTAGGATTACGATTAGAAACACCTCACACTAATCTAAGCCAATTAGTGAAACATGACAATCAAAATCAATTTCACAAATGTAAAAACTAAACCCTTTAAACAAGATGTAAGCTAACTACTGATCCTTAAATATGTAGAAGTTGAAAAATCATGTGAAGTTCTCAATTCAAAGTACATACGTACCGATCCTAATAATATGTGTTCCTCCATTAACCTCAAGTTGAATAGCACTTAGGGGTCGTTTGGTTCAAGAGTTTGGAATGGAATGGATTGGAATATGAATCCATAGAGGTATGGGGTTGAAAATTCATTCCCATGTAAAGTTGTTTGGTTATCTTAAAACTATAAAAGAGTGGAATGGAGTTTGATACCAAGGTGGGAAGATGGGTATGAGATTCCAAGGGGTTGGAATGGAGTTAGATACCTAAGGGGTTCTAACTCCATTCCAAAATATACCTAAGAGTATATTTTTAAAATAATATTTTTTAATTGTATAACAGACCTAAAAATACGTATTTTCCTTCAACTTGCTCATTTACTCATTTTTAGACCCTTTATCTATCTAAAACGCCACTCTAAAACTTAATATTTTTTTTTATTGAAAATCAATCGTGACAATGATTTTTATAGTTATTTATTATTTACTTTGTATAACGGTCAAGTTCTGCAATTCAAAAACAATCTGGATTACAGCGAAGAAACGCAATTCAACACCGATTTTAATGCAGAACAACATTATCATTTTCATTTTATGAAATTTGTTGTTTTCATTCTACTCCTAGCGATTTTGTACGTAATACTAACGATGACACTAACGATTTCAACAACCAGAAAACGCAATTCCATAGAGGTATGTCTTCTGTTTTTAATATTTTGGTCACAAATTATTGTCGATTCGCAGAAAACTTTATCTACAAATGTAAAAATCGTTCTAGATTCAAGAGCGAAGCAAGGCAACGTCGTATGAGAAATACGACATTACTCTCATTACTCGTGTAAAATAAACATCGATGTCCAAGCTTAGTTGTGTAAATTACACGCCCTCATGCCAACACTTGTAATCAAACCAACTTGGCCCAGGACCACTCGTGTAGTTAACGACACATTTTGGCCAAGGATAAAATGTGTAATTCACACGTTTAATCTTTTTTTTAATTAAATATTAAATATTATGTTTTTTGTCATAGTTATTTTTAGGAACCGAATCAAGGCCATGTTGGAGACAGAGTTAACTATTGTAATTATTTTGTATTTGAACATCCATTTACGTAGTTTGAGCAAGCATTTGAGCGGTATAAATGTAACACCCCATGAGATGTGAGGAAAATTGTCCTACATTGGAAAAATAAGGAGCTTATGAGATCTTTATAAGAGATTTCATGTACCACTTAGTAACAAGGCATTGTACTTTTGGGCTTAAGTGAGGACAAATTAAGGCTCAAAGGTGCACATCCCATCTTATTGGGGTTCTGTTACGATGGTGACGGGTCGGGTTGTTATAAATGATCGGAGCAACCCTGCGACTGTGTGGTGAGCCTGTGGTCAGGAGTACCTGGGTCACCCACCTAGCGGGGAAGGATTCTGGGCTTGGTTGCGGTCAGCTCTAAGGCACAACGAGGACGTTGTGTTCGGGTCGGGTTGTTATAAATGGCATCTGAGCAACCCTGCGACCGTGTGGTGAGCCTGTGGTTGGGAGTACTCGGGTCACCCACCTAGCGGGGGAGGATTCTGGGCTTGGCTGCGGTCAGCTCTAAGGCACAAACGAGGACGTTGTGTTCTTTAAGTGGGGGAGTTTGTAACACCCCATGAGATGTGAGGAAAGTTGTCCCATATGGGAAAAATAAGGAAGCTTATGAGATCATTATAAGAGATTCCACCCACCACTTAGTAACAAGGCCTTGTGCTTTGGGCTTAAGTGAGGACAAATTAAGGTCGAAAGGTGCACATCCCATCTTATTGGGGTTGTGTAACGATGGTGGCGGGTTGGGTTGTTATAAATGGTATTAGAGCAACCCTACGACCGTGTGGTGAGCTTGTGGTCAGATTCGATCCACCACTTAGTAACAAGACCTTGTGTTTTTGGGCTTAAGTGAGGATAAATTAAGGCCCAAATTAAAGGTGCACATCCCATCTTATCGAGGTTGTGTTACGATGGTGCCGGGTCGGATTGTTATAGTAATGAAATTGTTTATAATTAAAGTTTTCATTTGGTAAAGGTTAAGTATCAATCCAAACATTATCCTCGGTTTAATGTCGTCAAATTTAAGCGTCATGTTTAACTTGAATATCCCCAAAAAAAAACTAAAACTAAGCGGTTTAAGTGTCCATTTAGTTAACAATGATAATTTTTTTTTGTTCCTGGCCAGTTAACTAAAACTAAAACTAAGTCGTTTTCAAAAAAAAAAAAACACTTTCTAAATTTCTGAATTTCCATCACTAATGACAAACCGACGCTTGCGAAACTTCAATTCGAGCACCACGAACAATAAATCGACGATGTAAGTGATCTAGCTAAACTCACATTTTTTTTATTAATTGCGTCAATTTTTTGTGGATTAGCAATTGGATTTTAGCTATTTAGAATGGATTATTGAGGATTTAGAACAAATTAGAGTACAAATAGAAACCGCTTCCCCTTCCCAATAACACGCTAAACCTAGGTCGGACGTGTATCTCTCACGTCTGAACCCATGCTCGGACAGGTTCAGACTTAGGTTTGGACGTGCGGGTTCCACACTTCCACTCGTGTGCCCGAGTCTAGGTTCAGACGTGGAGTACACTTGCCCGTGCCTAGGTGTGGAAGTTTGTGTTCCACGTCTGAGCCACTTTTAGGATTTAATTTATTTTAATTTTCCAGTCCTTTAAATATCGCTAAATGATAATTAAAATTTCATCTTTAAGGGTTTATGTTTTTTTACGAACTTAATCGATAATTAATTATGTCAAGTTTGCAAACCTATCTCTTCATCATCATTGTTAACGTCATCGTTCGACATAATCGGATGGCTCGAATTTACCGGATTGAATCGGTTTATTTAATTATGTTAGTTTGCCATTTTGATTTTTATCTAGTTTGTCAGTGTGAGTGTAATCGTTTCTTTGTGAAACTTTAACGCTAATTTGATAGAAGTGAGGGGTTAGAGACATGTTAAGTGAAATTTATGAAAGGGGAAAAACAGGAAGGTCATTAACATTGTCGATGATTTGAAGTAATTTGTTGACGATATTTAGCGGGACCCAATAAAGGAGTTAAGCCCGAGTGATAGGAAACCGAGTTGACAGAGTTGTTGGTAGAGCCCATTGGTTTGAAGCCCATTTAGAGTATTAGAATCTCGCCATTAAAGGCTTGGTCTAATTGTGTTAAGACAAACATTTGTTATGTTGTTCACCACAATATTGTTAAGGCCCGGCCCATGTTTTTCCTAGACAGACTACGGTCTTTTATGGGAAATTGTTAAAGGATCTAAGACTAGTCCAATAACAAAAAGTAAATAAAAGTAATAATCTAATGTTATATTTTAATAATTTGCACATTTAAATATGTCGGTATTCATCTTAAGATGTCAGGTTATCAAAATAAAATGAAAATGTTAATAAAATTAAATATAGGTCTGAGCTATTGTCCTATTGAGCCGATCTTATGCTATAGGACGGTCCAATAGGAGTCGGATCATATCAAAAAGAAGTTGCATATATTTCGAACTTTTTTGGGTTAGCAGCTTTACCAACTTTTTGTCTCGAACAAAATTATAATAGTCTCATCTAAAGCTAATGTGGTCTTTCCCACAAGTAAACTAGTAACAGCGATATTATACTTTTTGGGAAGAAAAGCCAACAACATTATAATCTGGTCTTATTCTTTGAAACTCTCAACCATACTCGTTAAATGGGTGATCAGGCCACTAAGCTTCTTTAGATATGATCCACTGTCATCTCCCGTTTCGAGCTCAGAAAGATCTTTTTCGAGAATAGTTTGTTAGCCAATGAGTTCACTTTGTAAATACCGCAAGTACATAACTTCGTCCAAAACTCGTAAGACTTGTCTCTTCTAAGACAATATATTTTGATTTCGGGATCAAGGGCTAGGCGGATTGTACTAGCTACGCTCAACTTCATGTCCTCCCATCACATCTTCATTCTTTTTGTCTTCATAAGCTGTATACAACTGGTGTTGTATGAGAACATCCTTGATCATGATTTGCCACATCGTGAAATTGTTCTTTACCATTATACAACTTTATCTCAAACTTTGTGCTAAAACTTTCTTACATCGAGTCGTAACTCTTAATCCACTTGTTGGAGCTTTTGATACAAAAAACAATATAAAGAAAAAAAATACAAAACATACAATAGTTTTTGTTATGACATTAACGCACAAACTCCACTTGTTATTAGTACTATTATCGTTTGAACCGTAACAATTATACAATACTTAAACACTTAACTAAGAAGGTAATTAATATTTTCATTCAATGTTTACCTTGTGATATATTAAGCATAATACTCGGGATCCTCTCGTTTCCTAAAAAGAAATGGAGAGGTAAGTTCTTTTTAACGGTCTTGATTACATTATATATGTATGCATCAAACGGTTCAAGATTTATGCATAAAAATAAAGGTTAATAGATGTAAAAAGGAATATATTATTAATGAGTTTGTGAGAGGAAATAGAGAAAAAGAAATAGAAAGGAACCTAATTGATATTATATCTACTATCTAATGATCCTTTATCTTTAAGGTCTTAAGTCCTAACTTATCTAGCTACATAAAGAGTACTCACAACATCATTCAAAATCTAACTCATAATTATTTACTCCTAATAACATCTACATTAAAATAATGGATAATAGTATGTCTTGCTTAAGACGGGTACTATCACTCTAAAATTTAAGACGGGTCAAATACTATCTACCAAGTGGTGGTAATAAAACATAACTTTTGATTTTCTTAGGGAACAAGTAGAGTGATTTGGTATGTATTTGATCCTTGTTTAATTACATGAAAATTGTGATTTGACCATATTATAATAGTGACCGCCTGAAATGAAAATTTGGGAATCGATAAATATTAGAAACATACATCGCTGTTAAGGTTAGGGATGTTCATGATTAACCGAACCGTAAAAACCGAACCGAAAAAACCAAAACCGTACATTTTTTTAGGTTCAAAAAACCGAACCGAAATAGTTTATCAATTCGGTGAACCGAACCGGTAAAAACCGGTTTAAAACGGTTCGGTTACGGTTTGGATTTTTAAAACCGCGGTTAACCGAAACCGAACCGATTAACTAAATTAAGAATAAAGCCTATCCCAAATATTTAAAAGCCCGAATAACCCAAAACTTAAACTGTCATATACACACACCTCTCCAAAAACTTTTAACCTAATACCTAATTCACTAGCTAAACCCTCAGTCTCTCAGTGTCTCTTTCTCTATCTCGGTATCACCACTGCACATTAGTATTTCATTAATATTTTCATGATATAATCTCATCATCACAATCTCTATAACATATCCCTAAATCATTTAAATTATTCCCCAAAACATTTAATTTCCGGGGTATAATTTTTCCGGATCTATTTGCAAGTCCCTCAATCTACAACTTTTTGATGTATTTGTTTATATTTTCAATGTATTCAATCGATTTAAGGTTGGTTTTTGAATGTTTTGGTTTAGTTTTGTTGCATTTGATATTATCATCGATTGAAATCAATTGATTTAGTGTCCCTTTCATCGGAAGATGCACAGTTTAAGTGCTCTGTAATGTCAAAGCTATAATGGATTAACCAAAAAATCTCGTCTCAAAATTTGGTTTGACTCAATATTTCTAACAATTCAGACACTTTTTTTTTTTTTGAAGAAGACAAAGCAATATGTCTTGTCATTCTTGAATTTGTAAGACGTCATTTGGCCAAAGTTGTGTCTCCAAGAAAGCGCCTTTGATTACGACAAACGAAAAAATTATATGAGAATTCGGTTTCGGTGAACTGGTCAAACCGAACCGTTCATCTGGTGAACTGAACCGAAAAAAACCGGTTTAAATCGGTTCGGTTACGGTTCAACAATTTGGAAAACCGATTGACCGGTTAACTGGTCAATTAAGCCGGTTCGGTTAACCGAACCGGTTTTGAACACCCCTAGTTAAGGTTATTTTCCCCCAAAAAAAAAAAAAGGTTGTTACATCCTTCTTCCTGTTTGGTTGGTTGAAGTTTTTTAAGTAGCTATTGATGAGGTGATTATTGGATCCATTCTTGACAGTCCTCATTATTTTCCACTTTCGAAACTACATACTCACCCCTTTGTAAAAAGTTGAATAAGATTATAATTGATTGAATGAATATAATGAGTTACAAAGTTAAGTATTTATACAAATAGTACTTGTAGTTGCTAATGTTGAGTTAACAAAGAATTAAATTCTAGCTAACAACACAACAAAACAGGCCAGGACCCCTTGGGTCTGGAAAGGGTACGTTATTTCCCTTTCGTTTATCCTTCGGCCATTCCGTTCTTAGGTGTCCTGTCCTTTGATTCGGGGGCTTTTAGTCATATATGTGGCTTCGGGGGCATTACATGTTGGATTCCATGGTTCGTTGGTCTAACTATCAAAGGGTTCAATCTCTTAGATAAAAGAGAGTTATCTCCATTAATGGCAGACTTCGTCGTCTTGATCATCATCTTGAATTTCTATGCTCTTTTCTCAAGAGTGTAAGTACATCTAGATATCGCCTCTATGCGGTTTGTCTGTATCGTCGCATCTTGGAGGCCCTTCATGTTGATGAAGCTTGTTCGATCGCTCGTGGCTATTCTATCGATCTTCATCTTTATATTATTGTAATTAAGCCTTATGTTGTAGTTGGTGCATGTCTTAGTTTATGTTTTATATTTACTTGGTAATTTTCGTTGTTTAGCTATTAGTTTTGTCCTAGATTTTATATCTGGATGACTATCAATGTTGCCCGTAAGACAATATAGGTTATCCTTAGCTATTGTCAAAAAAAAAAAAAAAGGAGATACATTTGACTATTAACAACTAAGAAAATATAGGAGATAATTAGGAGAAGATAAGGACTTCGGTTGAGAAGATTGACCGAGTAAGCTTGACTCAGTTTGAGACTTTGTTATATTCTTAATACTCTTAACTAACCCCTTAAGTGACATTGCCATGTAGTTTTCGAAACCGGTTTAGGTACCCGATTTTACGTACCCCTCCGAGATGGTCCATAAGCCAAGTCATATTTAAATCTTCCGATCACTAAGACAAATAGCGATCAAACATGCATGGTGGAACAAAAATACATAATAAAAGTAGCATGATCTACGAAATAAAGTGAACATCGGAATCATGTTATTATATTAAAACATTTTGTACAATTCGGACTTAATTCCGTAGTTAGAATAGAAAACTCCAATAATATCCAAGCAATTAGGCTATTGCTCATTAAAATTACAATAAGAGCTACACAATAGCCTGATTGATATATAAAAAAGACGGTAATTACGATAATAAAAATGATATAATCAAGATTGTATACGGATACAATCTTGATGTTGAGTGGGGATAGGAAGGTGACCCTTATCTTGAAGGCACTTAACGGTGTCGTATAATGTCTGCTTAACACTTGTGAAATTTAAGCCTAAGTCCTTGAGCTTTTGATTTGAGAACTTGTATGGTTTTGCTCTTGGTTTCACTTCATCAGAGCACCTGCATTCATTATCCCAATTAATTAATTAATTTCATTTTGAAGTAAGTATTTACTTGAAGAATGCATGCATATCCTTTTTTATTTTTAAATGATGAAAATTAGATGGAAGGAAATGCGCATTATTGTCATCTTGAACAAGCAAGTTTAATAGGAAAATATAAGAGTATTCGACAAAAATGTATAAAATGAGTGGAGAAAAGTGGAGTCATTTGTAAACAAAGATGATGTCAGCTAGATTATGCATGGTCAAATCAAGAAAACACGGCCGATGATAATAATAAAGAAAAGAAAAGCTATTTAAAATATCTTAAACGAAAAAAAAGTTGAGTGAAATATCTTAAATTAATCGTAAAGTCAACAATTTTGCTAACCAACCAAAAACAGCGAACGAAAAACAAAATCGATAATAAAAAAGGATCAAATCTATATCATCTACAATATTATAAATAATACTTCATTAAATTATGGACTAACACTAATAACACATTAACTTATTACTTATTGTCCTCCACTTGCATTTGAATTGTGTATATGACTATATATACTTCGTATATATGAGTATACCAAACTTTATGACAAGAACACAAAGATGGTAGTTGGTAAAGTGTACTTGTGGTTCTTACTTCTCATCCTTCCATGTTCACCAACAAATTTAATTGAATCATATCATCACTTGCACGAGCCTATGTATTGTTGTAGGACCAAAACTTTACCTAACCATTTTCTCTCTAGTCACTATGACACAATGCAAACGCCATTGCATCTATATTCACGTAGTAATCACACACTTATGATGCTATTTAAGATATACATAAATAAGAAATTGATTTCGCGGTTATTTCCAAATGACGGCACATTATAATAGAGAACGCCGCAAATTAAAATTCTTATTTAAGACAAGTGTATATGTCTTAAGCTTAAGATGTGTCAAGTAATATGAATAAGATAACTGCATAATGCATGGAGAAAAACAAAAGATTTGTCTTATATGCTTAACTAGGATGATATTTCACCCGTTTTAATGTTACGAGTTTACGACGACGGACAACTCCGTCATAAGAACGACTACCTTAATAGAATAGAGAAATGGTTGATGAATAGAAAATGACTCATGAAGACGGTTGAGTGAACTCAATCTTCGATAGTACCATGCTAATTGTAAAATTTTACTTACGTAACCAATCATTAACACAAATAGGATAGCATTTAGAGATTTTGTTTGGATTTGTTTGAATTAGACAAGTGAAGAAAGGACAACAATGACGAGTCTTTTTAATTAAGATGAGTCATTTATCCTTTGTGCAAGTTCTTTCTTCCACCAACTTCAAATAAAGCATAAGATAATCTTCCAATCAATTGAGCAGAAAAACTTGTACACGTACGTGTCATACTATGATAAGTTGGTAACCATGTCAATACCAATGTTTTATTAATCATTTCACTAATTTTGGATGGACACCGTTTAAGAGTATTGTTTTATACGTTAGAAAAACCGTTAATAAATCTATAACTTTTGTTATATATACATTGTAATGTTAGAATCTTATGCAAGAATATTACAAAATTAATATTTTTGATGATTGTTTTCACTTTAATGGGCCATACTTTTAATAAATACTTCGTAATACTTTGACTAATTATTCTAATAAATGACATACAAATACCCAAACCTAAGTATCCAAATAACATGTTCTTTACATGTTACTTATTTGAATATCTATCTCAATTATTTATTTACGTTTTTGTTTTAAACAAGTATACAATGACAATATCTCACCTGTATAAATCACTTTTTATACCAAAAATAAGCGTAAAAATGAAATAAATTGAATCGAAAAGAGGAACATACTTGGTAGGAACGGGGTACTCGGGAAAAAACTTAGCCAAAATGTCACAAACTTCACCACGATGAAGCACACTTTCAGCACAAAGAAACCTTCCAGTAGCATTAGGGTTCTCAAACATTAATATATGTGCCAAGGCCACATCTCTAACATCCACATATGCTTGAATTGAGTTAGCATATGTCTTAGCTGACCCACTCAAATACTTGAGTATGTGAACTATACTTGCATTAATACTTGGTTGTAGCAATGGACCCAACACTAGCACTGGGCTCACCACCACCAAGTCCACCCCTAACTCTTTCGCCGTCTCCCAGGCCACTTGCTCTGCCACCGTCTTTCCGTAGCAATACCAATTCTGTTGTAATTCGATTGTGTTAGTACTTAGTTATATGCGCGCGTTAGGGCAATAAACCGATTTTAATTTTTGCTTATGGCAACCATACATAAAAGAAAGACCTTAAATCAACCATACATAATCTTGTAGATCTTTATGTGATTAGCTTCTTTTTTGTGTACCCTTAAAACACACGTTAGAAAAACCAATAAGTATTTCCATAATTACTTCGTTTTTTATTAAATTAAAATTATTATTATAACCCAAAGTCACAAATATAGAGAAGACTCCCTCACCTAGTTAATTACTTGGTAAACTTGTAAGAAATGGCACCTAATTAGTCTAAAATAAACAACTTGCAAGGACAATCTAAACTCATCTATAGTGAAAAAGAAGGTATAACAAACCCTATTACTCACCTAACATAAAAATTGATATTGACGCTTTTGTATACGAAGTATAACCTCAAAACCGCCATGGAAATTTATAACTTTGTTATTTACTAACGGCATGAAATAACACAACCAAAACATACTCCATAGTATTTTTCTCCTATAATGCAAGATTGCAAGCACATATGTAACTAATTTGCATAGTTGATACATTAAAATTAGCACTGAATGTACAAGCAGATCCCAATACAGAAATATGTCCATAACTAATTAGGAAAATATAAATTAGAGAGGTCGGGTTAACTTGTATGTAACAAAAACAAAACTGTTAAATGTATAGAAAAACGTAATCTCGCTTTTAATAAGGTCTCCTGAAATCCACCTCTCTATACTCAATAGGACAATGTTGTGGAACGCAAACTCTCATTGAATACTTACTAATTTCATATTTAGCTAAAGACGAGCAAAATGTGATCATTTTAACGATAAATGTTGACCATTTGATAAACAATCAGTTATAACTTAGAAAATGATAATTAATATCTGTCGTTAAAATATGTACATTTGACCATTTTCAGCTAAAGACGTAATTGATCCGTTTTAAATGAGATTTACGGATGATAGAATGATCATATTAAAAAGTAGATGTAGCGACTTAGAGTTTTGAATTGGCCCGGCTACCTCACGTAGTGCAACTTTTTGAGGCATAAAATGAAGCATTAGAATGTTCAAGACAAAGAAGAGTTGAGTGGTGGAATATGTCATGATAGTATCGGGGTTGTTGAAAAGACATGGTATCGTCCTCATTTTCATTGGTGGGTGAGATGTGAATGTGAATTGTGAGCTAGTGACTTGCGGGCCCTTAGTTTTATCCTAGCTAATTGTTGATTTTCATTGCATGTAATTATAATTAGTCAAAATTCAACGTTAGAAAATTCCTAGTAGTGACTAAAATGACCACTAATTCTAACCTTCTAACCTAAATCTCTAATGTAGCTTTAGAGAGTGAGAGACGGATACGGGGCATCAAAGATAGATGAGGATGTAAATGATGTTTAGTATGTCCATTTTGAGGATTTTGTGTTAAAAATGATTTAATATCGGCGGTTTGTTTTTGACTTAGATACTACAGAGTATCGTCGTAGTCATAATTATCTTCTTGACAAATTGAACATGAAATAGATGAGAGAATGACTTTAAGAATTGTAATTCATCTAACAAATCAATAATGATACGGAGTATGTAGTTTGAATAATAACCTATTTTGTAGGAGTTTAGAAAGATTTTTTTACTTCTCAGGTATTATCGGTCTATTGCTACAATTGTGACCTCTTGGAAATATTGAGGCAACTGAGATTTGAATATTAATCTATCAACTAATTTTTCCTACAACTAATTAATCTTATAATAAAATGTCATTAACCATATATTTAATCAGAATTAGACATATATGTGTTAGAAACACAAACCTTAGTGTTCTTGCAGAAATCAAGATCACTCCAACAACTCTCATCCACAACCTTATCGGGGCACCTGTTGGGGTCCATATAAACCGCTCCGATTGATGATGTGAACACAACCCGCCTGACCTTTGCCTCTGATGATGCTATTATCACATTTTTTGTTCCGTTCACTGCTGGCTCAACCATTTGTTCCTTTTGAAAATAAAATAAAATAAATTTATTTGTCATATAGTTAGATCACATATATATGTATGTTAAGGTTTTACAAGTTAAAACAGGTCGAGTATCAAGCTAATCACAACTCCGGATTGATTCTAGTTTGTGTTGGTCCTATGATCACGTTATAGGTTGTTTTGGGTTCTTTTTAGGTAATTTTAATGTGATATCATCAACTTATATTTTACGCAACATCATTTTAAAATCTAATTTTGGACATATAATTTGATGTCAAAATTATTTCAAAAGCATAATTCATATATAGTTTGAAAATAGAACAATTTATTTTGACCATTATTAAGCTAAAACTTTATTTGGTTATCAAAGGATTTGAGTTCCTAGAGCACACACATGAATGCATGTGCTATCTCGGGTCAATTTAGGTACGGTAGGGTTGGAATATAAGTCGCAATCAGAGTACCCAAGTTGGTCATGGGTTTGATTAAAGTAGGTCGAGTCTTATTTGTTTGGCTTTTGTCAGATTTCTATCGGGTTTGCGTTAACTATTCATATACAATATCTCAACTATCAAATGGAAATGATTAAGTATAAATACTCCCTTGCTTTATCTAATCATTTATTTGTCTTTTTTATTCTTTGTGATGGGGTATTTTAATGAAAGACAAATAAATAATTGTGACTGAGGGAGTATTTAAAAGTTTATCTTAGTCTCAAGTAAAAACAATTAATTGATCTTATTTGGGCCATCATATATTAGCCCTAAGACATTATCGAGATATATCTATCAAATTACTTGAGTATCCAGTCGAGTCATCTTGAATTGATTTATGATCAAGTTAATTTGAAACAAATAATTAAGGTTATTATCGGATATAGTTTAACCAGGAGTCGATTCTAATAATTCACCAAATTTTTTAAATTGTTTGACCAAATAATGTCACACAATATATCTGAATAGGGACAGTGATATGTCGATACCTTCTTACATATTTTTATGTATCTCCACCATTTTAATGGTCCTCCTATCAATACATGTGAGAGGGTATCACCGAGATTAAGCAATAACGGGCGTCGTAATCTCATTTTCCATATATAGTTATCTCACGTAAGACTAATTAACCCAAAAAAACAACAGATTATTTGTGTGGTGACTTGTAAGGGAAAGAGTTTAGGAAACAATAAAAAGGTTAAATAAAGGAAGATAATTACAGGATCATCAGTAACAGGAGAAGCAGTGTGGAAGACACCATGACAGCCAGTAATAGCAGCCTTCAAGCTTTCAAAATCCTGAAGATCAGCCTTGCATAGTTTCAGCCTCTCTTTTGCACCTTCCATTTCTCTCAAATGACCATTTTTCGGATCGTCTGTTTTTTTTTATCACCATATAAACACCATCCATTAATTTACATAATTATATTGATTACGGATTACGGATTATATTTACACTAAATAGAAAAACGTTTTTTCAAAAATGTGCCCTTCGGATACATGTTAATTATACTTAAATGGAAATTTTGACAAAATATATGGTATTGGAATTTAAAGAGTGCTTATTCATTTCAATTTTCCATAATATTTACCATTACCCTTTACATTTAAGTATTATTAACATGTTCTCTTATGATACATGTTAATAATAACAAATAGTATAGCCTAATGAGTCATTTTATTATCTATGTATAAAGTGCCATACTTGGCAAGAAAAAAAAAGCATATAAAACATGTTTTATATGTCTATCTATATCTATCTATCTATTTATACTATATATATAATCCGGAAATCAATGGCAATAATGGAATGACATGTATAAATTTATAAAATTTGCTATATAATTTTTGTCTATACAGATGTTAATTATTAGCATATAGTAAATATAATAGAAATAGTTTGAGTTTTGGAAACTAAAAAAATAATAGTTATTTAAATTTAAAAAAATAGGTTACTTAAGAAAAATAATTACATCATAATAATTCACCTGAAGTAATAATATTAACAACGAAAGTATTGAATGTGTCTCATAATTTGTTTCATAAATTTTACATTTATATCATAAAAAATATAAATGGTAAATGTATGAATTAAGTAAGTTTAATACAATTTTATAAGTCTGTTTCAAAAAATAAATTTTAAATGATAAATAGAGGCAACCCGGCCGAAGCCGGACACCAAACCTAATAAACCTTAATTTGTAAACGACAATATTACTTAATTGTATATCCAAGAGCGTGTCATACAAGACTTACAACCAGTAAAAATAGACTTAATGCGTACACATATTGTAGGTGAACTTGTTATACTAGGCTTTACGTCTTAACTCTCAACATCATACAAAATAAATAAGATTGTATTTGGTCATGATAATTATATAATATAGGATTATTAATTATTTAGTTTTTAATTACCTGGGTTTCTGACTGTCCCTATAACGTTGTAGCCTCTTTCAAGGAGGAGCTTAACCATCCATGAACCGATAAATCCTCCGGCACCGGTAACACAAATAGTCAGTCCATTTCCGGTGGTGGCGACGTCGGAAGGCATGTTAGGCATTTCACGTAGGAAAAAATGAGTATTGTTGAAGATGGTTGTTTTATAATTGGTGTATGTGAGTTTTTTGTCACTTAAGGTAGGTAAAAGAGTGAAGAGCTTTATTTG
The DNA here is from genome assembly GCA_022085475.1 of Heliosperma pusillum. Classification (NCBI taxonomy): domain Eukaryota; kingdom Viridiplantae; phylum Streptophyta; class Magnoliopsida; order Caryophyllales; family Caryophyllaceae; genus Heliosperma; species Heliosperma pusillum. Next base: position 131,572 of record JAIUZE010044576.1, on the reverse strand, counting down.
GAAGCTAAGGAAAATAAGTGTGGAATGTTATGTATTTATAAGGTAATGAGATCACCAATACTCACCTACCAACTTTGGAAGAAATTTCTCCTATGAATAAATAAATGAAAATAAAGGAAATTTATTAGGGTTAAGTGTACGTAACCAAATAGATAGAGGCCACTACCACCATACGAATTTATCAAGTAGATTAAAGCGCCAAGATTTTTAAAATATTGCAAATTCCTATTTATTTACTTTTAACAAAATAAAAAAAAAATAAGAAGATATTGACGAAAGAGAGTTAATTTCTAAGAAGTACTTTGTGAAAAACAACTTGCACATAATACATAGTAGAAACTTATTATACTTTGGAGATAGAGAAAAATCGAAAATAAATTGTTGTGCTGACGATGCACCCTAAAAGAAATAATAGGGACACAAATAAAAAGTGTAAAAAACAAAAATGATCGGTAAATTATTTATTTTATTCTTGTGAATCTTTATTACTTCTTACACAAATCAAGGACTGAGCTTAATCAAGGGCGTTTATGATCTGATCATTCGATTCATCGCATAATTTCACGATTTTCAAGTGATTTCTCGTTGATTTTTGAATTCAACAAATTCTATAAAGTTCGGCAAAATTAAAGCCTAAGAAGAAGCATTGAAAGTTGTGCGATATTATCTGATCTACTATTTTGTTATTTATCTTGCGGTGAAATTTTTTTGCGCAATATCTCAACTCTCAAGAATCAGGTATCCTGCAGTTAGAATTTGCCAATACAATTCAACTTTTATAGTAATTTTTCTATTAATTGATGTTTTCCTCTAACTTGCCCTAACCTGCACAAATTACGTAATTATTAGGTCAAATGATATATTTAATTAACTATCGAGCAATTGTGGTTGATTTAAGTCTTTTAGTCACTAATTAATGTTAATGGCCTAAATTAGATGCAAATCTTGATCCACGTCTTTAAATAATTAGTTACTAAGCAAAATTAATTTGGAGTTCACGATTCAAATCTTAATCTACGTCTTTAATTATTGTAATAGTGTTACAGTAACAAGATTACTTACTTACAGTAATAACATTATTCTATATTAGTAGTTGTCAATGTTTATCAGTATACTTATTTCATTTGAATTATATTCTTGTTTCATTTCCCCAGAGTACACAACCTGCTGTTGTTCAACAATAAGATCCGCTTAGTGGGAAAAGTGAATAATGTTTTAGAAGAATCAAGATTGAGTTTTTTTCTATATTGGAGAGACTGTTTTAATGTCGACGTGTTGAACAAAAAAATATATTGTCAGCAATCGTCAAGGATTTAGGGAAAATAAACAAATAACAATGCCTTATTAAAAGACTCTTGATGCTGATTAAAGTTCCAAATGCACTTAAAAGTTTTTGAATTTTGTGATATGTGATTTTCGATTGCATTTCACGTTGATGACAAATGTAACAGTGCTATTGGTGTATTACAATTGTGTGATCACCTTGTTATTGTATTAGTGTTATTGTAACATTTTTTAAACATTATAACATTTTTGGATATATGTCACATGGAAAAGGGTTTAGCTTTTCATGAATAACGGGTGTTAGTATATCATTGTAAAGTCTAAACTTGTACAATAATGATAATTTTACTGTTATTCGTTTCATTTAAAAGTTTGAGTAGCTGGTTTAAAGGTTATTAGGTCAATGGGGAAATGAAGTATAGATCTTGCACAAAGGTATGGGTTCGAACCCCATGTAAAATAATACTTCCTCCGTTCCATTGAGTTCTTTACATACGTTTGCTTTTTGCACAAAGAATAAGAGAAGGCAAAATAGTGGGGTATTCATATGCTTGGTTACCAATATACCCTTATGTTATCCCACAACTTTTGCAAAAGTGGGGTAGTATAATCAATTAGTTGTTTAAAGGATACCCATTAAAGGAAACGTAAACAATCAATATTAGTGAGCTAGAATCGAAACCGAACAATATATACATAACTTTGCTTTTGTACTTAGTCCTTGCCCCTAAACAATCAATATTAGTGAGCTAGATAACTCGATCGATCACCTGCAAGTACCGGGATCAATTATATCGTCTTTCGTGGAAAACCCCCAAAACAACTACTTATCTTACGGACTAATTGTGTAATTTCTATTTTTTATATTTTTAAATTTACGCTAGTGTCGATTTTGATGTTTTAAGATTATATTATTTTGTTATGCGCATTGAATTTTTCTTGGTATGTTATCGTATGGGAATTTAAATTTAGTAATATTTTAACTTAAACGATTTAATATATGATATAGTCAAAAAACTATCTTAATTAACGACATTTTAACATAATAAAGTGTAGAAAAGGTTAACAAAAATATTTGATGCATTTTAGCATAATTTTGTAAAAACAATATTCTTACGATGCTCAAGATAAGTACGGAGTATTTATTTTTTATTGAACTTTATCACCTTGATCAATCCCTAAAAGTAGTGGAATTAAGTTAAACTTTATTACTAAATATATACTCTTATATGATGTGATCTGCTTATCCCCGATGATATCTAACTCAATGATGACCCGACATGAATTATAGCCGATCTGGAACCGTTGTTAGTGGTATAATGGTATGAGCCATAAATTGTTAGTGGTATAATGGTCGATGTTAGTTGTTTTATCTTAGAATTATGTGGTTCAAACCCAACCACAAACAATAGGGTATATCTTCGAACCCAATCAAGAAAGTCTTAGAACCGCTCCTACGCAATGGTGGAACCACGGGAGCAAAGTTTTTTTTTCGAGTATACCTTATGTCATTATTAATCGTTTGACTCCCTAAAACTTTCCGTCTCCTTAAGTTTAAATCCTGACTCCACCACTACTCCTATGACCACCTAAACAAGACTCAAAAGATTAAAGAGAAGAAAAACAATACTAAAAAGAAGCATTCTCAAGTATTACTTGTTCAACTAATGACACATATTGGAAATACTAGATTGTGAAGCATGCATGTTGGCCGTTTTGTAATGGTAGACAATGTTGCAGTGAAGATTCTTCAAGAAATTGAATGTTATTATTTGCATCTGAAATTGTCATGATTACAAGATGATTGGTGCTGAATGTTGACTAATATTTTCATCAGTTAATGTTTCGTCTTCTACAATTACAGTTTAGAATATACTGACCAAATCATTGCAGACTAATTCACTAATTACTCTAACTTGTTATGGTATTTAGATATTAGTTAGGGCATTTAAATCATGATGGCACGTTTTTAACTAGTTACTCTCCATTTTAGTTAGTGTGTACTTCTCACTACTATTTCGCATTATAATTTATAGAGAACTTGCATACTTCTTCCGTCCAATTCAACCTTTTTTTCGCTGTGCTTGTGGAATAAGAACATCCAATAAACAACAAGGAGTATTACTTTTATTTATTGTGACTCGGTATGAGTGATGAGTCTTAACAACAGTAAAATGTTATTTTATTGTTAAATTCAATTCAGACTCTTTTATTTGTAAAATTTTATTTAATAGACTCAACTCATACACTCTTATTCAACGAACAACAATATTTTAAATCTCCTTTTACATATAAAACATTGGTCATAAGTCTGAACATGAGTCTTGGAAACTTAAGACTCACCTTAAGACCCACTAAAGTCTTAGCTACCTTAACTCAATTATGAGGATAAGACACTAACAAATCTTAAACTAAGACTCTGTTCTTTTCGGCTGAAATGACCTGAACTGAGTTAATTGGAGGTGAGCTTAATTGAACTAAATTGAATGGAACGGAGTTGAAGTGAATGGAGTTGAAGTAAGACTTAATTTTGTCAAGAGATGAGTTGAATAGTATTGGCTAAAGCTAAACTAAAATGTGTTGAATAAAGTCGAGCTTAAATAAAACGAGCTGAAATTAAGCCGAAAAGAACAGAGCATAAGACTTATCCTTGGTACTGGGATAATCTTAGCTTTAGAATAAGTTGAATATTTCGTAGGAGTGAGTTATCCCGATTTTAATTAGTAATTTGGTAATACCCGACTTAGTGAATCTAAAACACACTATATAATATGATTGATTTACTTCTAGCGAAAAAGGGGTAATGTATTTGCGGAAAGAAAATCACTTGGGTCTTTCAGGAGGACAATAAATGTGTCCATTCTAAGAACCTTAACTTTTTAATCTCCCTTGGTCTTTATATTTATAACTTTTAAAAGAAGATAATATTGTAATTGGTTAGGAATGACACATGTGGTGGAAATATGACAGGGTTGACTTAGTAGTCCAACAATTTGTATGCAATCGAATCACCCCACACAAAGTTGGTAAAGAAAGGAGTGCGATGATGTTGGTGTGGTTGGTCTCTCATTTGTGTGGCGCCTATGAGTTTTTGCTTGGGTTGTTACTGTTTGACATGATCATCTTGGTTGTAGACTTGTAGGTCCATCTTTACCTACTTTAGTAGGGTCTCAAATATCCCACATTTACAAGATCACCAATTATGTGAACTTTGTCAGCCAATTCTAGTGTCGAATAGACCAGCAATTTTGGTGAGAGTCGGTCTCTCAATAAACTATTTAAAGAGACTACTTTATAATTCCAAAAGAAAATTGATGCCATAGGTAATAAGATACGTAAAAATCATGATTAAAGATAAAAGAGATACATTTACAATGTACAATGTAATGAGGCATGAAACTAATGACTCATGCTATGTCACACTCAATAATAAAAGACTTGTGAAAAACATATAAATGGGTACAGAAGATTACTCTCTCAATAACCTAGTGAGACTCTGCTTCTACAACAAGATTTGTGACTTGCAATTAATTAAAAACACAATTTCGAATCGGGCCTCCATATATAATCTCTTGGCTCAAAAGTACACCGCTTTTTATGACTTGTAATGAATATTGCATTTAGAAAAACACGGTTTTGAAATTTACAATATATGAAGTGGAAGTATTTGTACATTAGTTTCAGTTCCCGACTCGACATCAGGATATACACAAAAAGAAATCGGTACCATAACAAGGTTATCTCATTTGATCTTTTATTTCTGTACAGAAGTTGGGGATTTCACCCTAAGTGGCAAATATGGAACGCCTCTTGCACAAATTGTAAAGATGATTGTAATACTAAATTTATCTGATACATACAACATACATCAAGCAAGGGTGAATTCAGCAAGGAACTTGGTGAGGAGCAATGACAAAATGATCGACAACTTATAATGTTCACTGTTTTCCTGAATAAACCCGCGGCTATCAAAAGCTGCACCAAAAGAACATCAAAGAACCATATCAAGAGCATCGACGAGAAGCAACAAAACTATAAGCAGGAAAAAAAAAATCAACAATAGCAGCAATCTAAGGAAACAAACGTACGAGACCGCATATCACAATCCAAAACTAGATTGTTTACTGCACTTCCATGTCAGTAGGTCTTGCTTGCGACGGATCGGATCTTGCGACGGGTATTTTGTGAGAGGAAATGGGTAGAGGGGACAAGGTGGGCACCCCCCATGTGCTTCTCCACTCACCCTTAATGGGTATTTTGTGAGAGAATATGGTATCCGTCTTAAGCTTGCGACGGATAGTGTCCGTCACAAATGAGATTTTGTGTGTCCATGTGGAACAAGCATGTTTATTCAGAAATCCAAATACACGGAATTGGTCCGTCTTCCATGAGAATTTGTGATACACAATATCCCTGCACAACAGTAGAACGGTATCAAATCATTATAAGAAAAAGGAACAATTTTGTACTAACTCAATTACAAATTTAGTCCCCATTTTAACATTGGCGGTCAAATGATAACAACTGTGACCATTTATTTCACTTAATACATACTCCGTATAATAGAATAAACATTTGTCATCATGCCAAAAAATTGTATGTACATAAGAATAGTTGTAAGCTATCGTAAATGTGAGAAAAGATCAGTTAAGGTGAACTTGTTTGACAATCAAAGGCAAAGGGGGACAATATATGAGATGGAGGGAGTAGTATCTACTAATGATCATTCAAGTCCATTGTCTATATCTCGAGGATAGAAACATGATGAGTGTACTTGATTTTATGCAAACGGCTTGGTGCCTGACATATTTCTGCGAGACCTTGACGATACTCGATCTCAAGCTGTCGAAGAGAAATGAACCCACAAACTGTCATCTGTCAAAGATTAGAGGCCATCGCACTCGCAGGTAGTGAAGATAATTCAGGCAAGTAATCATTTCCAACAGGGCGCTTCCATACGCTTGGCTCTCACGGATTTCAAAGGTATGAAGGGAGCTTTGGAAGACTCGAAAATTGCACTTTACGGAAATATTGTTGAGCAATCTCCAGGGGTTAAAATTAGGATTAGTGTTCTAGTTGAAGCACATGCAACCCTGCAAGGCAGTAAATCTCTAGTCTTTCTCCGCCATAATTTTGTAGTTTAGGCCAGGAATAAAGTCTTAGTGAACGCCGGGTCGAGTTGATACAGGTCCAACTCTACTTTTTTTATTGGCAAACACTCCACATCATTACAGGAGATTTCTATCGTCAGTTCACTGGGATGGCACTGAGACATGAACGAGGAGATGTTTTTGAAACATGGAGCGCAAAATGAATTTCTCCAAACTTGTACAGATAGGAATCAAGCTCCGTTTACCTCGAATTTTCGCGTTGGGAAGCCTAGGGAGTGACTGAGGTGGGAAACTAACAGGTTTCGACCTTGACCTGAGGTTGCAGAGAATGGCCAATACTTAAACCTCTGACATTCACTCAGGCCTATCTCTAAGAGAAGCCCCCAAGTCTGTATTCCTGAATTGGCTACGTAGTTTTGCTCTGTCTATATAGAAGAGATCCAACAACCCGTATCACAAGAGAGCATTGGCACGGGTACCAACTATTTGTTTCCCGATATAATTCGTCTTCAACTTCTCAGTTCCGAAACACATTTTCTCAGACGATGCCTAGAAACTTCTTCAGGGAGATCCTCTAATTCATATATTCAATCTACCCACTTCCTTTGAGCATGTAATCACCAAAACAATGCTCCCCCGTTTCTCTTCAATTAAAATTTCCTTCGAACTTAAGCCATTGATCACGATCCTCAAACTAAACATCATCTAAAACAAGTAAATATCTCTCTCCATTGATTTTTTCTGTCTCGACCAAAACTACATAATTAATCCATCTCAAGGTTATCTTGTTGATTCGTTGGCTAGTTGCCATCATCAAAAGTTCACTAAAATGATTTCATCTCAAATTCACCACCAAGGCAGTGGAAACTCTCTCTTAATCCTGTCATCATTGAACATGAATCAAGCAAGAGTGGTTTTCCCACGCCCCGAATACCTACTAGATCACAAGATGAACAACTTTTTCGACAGTATTAGAATGAGAATCAAATAAATCCTAACTAGTTCCTCTGTATCTGTGTCTACCAAAAACATCCTCAACTTGTACAAAAGAATGACTTACCTCTTCTCAATGGCAATGTACTCCCAACACCGATTCAACCTAGTGGCCTTAACCCAAAGCCATGATGGTCTTTAGAGTACAGACCAGTTTCCCTTTAATCTTCTCAATTCCTTGTAATGTCTTAAAACTGCAAACCTACTATGGGAAATCTCTATACCTTTCTCCAAATTCTCTCATTTGTCTAGTAGAAGATATTTTTAGTAACTATAAATAGGACACGTGATAAATTGAGCTCAGCTCTCTACAATAGCAACATTTAAACTAAAGTCACAAAACACACTAATTAACGAATCCATGAAGTATAAACCAGCAAAAAAATACGAGTAGTTGTTATAAAACGACATTGAATTACAGTGGCATCAAACCGAGTGAAGCACCCCAGAATCCAGCCGTTGCAACTTGCAAGAACCTGAAAACCAAAACAACAAAACCAGAAGAGTAATAATAGGTAGGAAAAACACCATCAGTGATGAAAATGAGAAGATGTTCAGGGCATTGTTTTGATGTGTAGTACTTGCAAAATTGGTGTCCGATGAACTAAGCATAAAAGTTTGTTCTTTCTCTTAAAATGTACCTGAAGATGCTCAGGGCAACATTTTACACATATCTAATATCCCTACCACCCCACCCATGACATATTGTCACACCAAAAACGTCATCACATAATTTACATAAGTGACTTCCAGCCACCTTTTAGTCCAAATCCACACGACTGAATTGCAAAAATATAAAAAAATAAAAACTTCGCCTTGCGAGTTGAAACTCAGCTAGCAATATAAGGACATCAAGATTGCCGAATTGCTAAGAGTTCTGCCACCTTTTGTCTAGGTTGTACTTTTATGCAAGTGACTAGTGGGCACACCACAAGGCAACAACGGTGTTTTTCTTTTATTCTCAGATGCAACATGTCAAGTGTCAAACATGGCTATTTTGAGTCGTATCGTGTCGAAAGATAATGTTCTCATTTGACTTGACGAGGCTCCACTTAGTTTTTTTCCATATACAACAGCAACATCAGAGTCTTAGTATATATATGCAGAAATGTCAATTTTTCAACATATATATATACGAGTATTTTTTTTTCGTTCAGAAATTACATTTGTAAAAGCTTATTTATGATTAATACCAATGTTATTATCATGTTATAATTTTGTAAATTTAACACTTATTTAAGGTCAAAATTATCGAGGGAGTGTAAAAGGGGAGTGCATTCACCCACCAAGCACAGGGGTAAGGCTGCATACATCAAACACCCCCCCCCCCCCCCCCCCCCCCCTCTCCCTTCGTAATTGCGGTAGCCATGGAAGGCATTGAGGCATTGGGGTTATGTCGTTTTTGTTGTTGTTTGTATTAACCCACCGTGCACATATAACAGGTTTCTTCAGGTAACAAATTCGCTAAGAAGTAAGAACAAACTAACACGTGATAAAAAAGAATGGCACTCATAATACTGGTTGGGACGGGGAGAAATACTTGCAAAATCAAAGGTGGTTGAGGAGTTTGCATTTTCACATTTGACAAGTAATAGAGTTTATAGATCAAAGGACGCTAAGGGGGAGATTCTGAAATCCGAAATACAAAAAGACCGCAAGGGGTGAACGCCCATTTACAAAGGATAGCGAGAAGATTAATATCTCAAGCTATCATGACTAATCTTATCTATAAATAGAGCAAAAAGGGCCGACTTAGAATACATGGTTAGGAATCCTAGGATTTTAGATCATGCGATAAATGACCAAAGAAAGTACACGGTGCAAACACATACAATATTAGTTGAAGTTTTAGCGCCTATATGAATTCCCAGCGTTCTTTTCTGAGATTTAAAATCTCTTCATCTCCATCATCATAAGTGACCTATACAAACATAAAATGCGAATAGATCAAGAATTCTATTATCAAAATTGAAAGGCCCTAAGGGTTAAATATACACTAATATACAAACCAGAAAAAGGACGAAATGAACGACAAACTTTGGATATAAGCAAACATTAAACCCAATACATTTGTGTGACCCTGTATTAGCAAAGATGATATTTATCAACTGGCAAGAATTAAATACAGTAAAAATGAACCAAACATGACTAGCATAACCACAACTCCATGAGAAAATAGGTTCAAGCTTAGCATTCTCGATTCCTCCCTTCTCTCATAGTAGTAATCTATTCTTAACAAGCAAGTAGCAACCCTTCCCCAAGCTCCAAGCCTTGACGGCCAGTGTGGAGCTTACAATTTTCGACCACCTATAAGAGCCGTGTGGATTGGCCAAACATACACTACCGCTCATCACTTCCATGTTGTCAACTTTGGTTTATTACAAGCTGCAACACTTACCTCCAAACGTAAACTAAACAAGATGATCATGGATCAGTATGACTTTCTATTGCCAGATCCGTTGGTGACTCCGTGACTGAAATTCAAACACTACTACCAACCAAGATTGCTCACCTTGTTGTCCAGTATGTTGATTGTGAGTCACTCTCTAATGTAGAAACAGATCATTGTATTCAAAAGTACACCACTTCCACTAAATGTACTTCCTAGGAAGTTCTAGAAATTTTTAGTTACCCATAAGAAGCGGAAAGTTACCTAAGAAGATCAACCCTGTAAAGGGGTGCTACAATGCTAGGCAGAATCGTATAATTACTCAGGTAGGTCATATGATTAATCAGGAAGTTGAAACTCCTATATTGATATAGTGTCATTTCACCCTACATTTTCACCCCTTTTTGTCTCGTTTTGCTTGCCTTTAACGCTCCCTAAGAGCGTTTCTACGTGTTTTACCTTCTTCTAGCATATTTCTCGCTTTTATCGTGTTTTTGTAGGTAAACCGTCATTTGAGGCGATTTCTACCTAGTTTTGATCGACAAAGAAGAAGGTGAATCACTCGGAGGACCCACGGCATACCTTGGGGGCCCCGCATACCCTTGGGGGCCCTACTCGATGCGCCAAAGCCCTCCCGAGTCAAGGCAAGCGAAACCGGGAAGGAAGCAACAAAGTCAAGCGAAAGAAGAAGGGAAATGAGCATCTCACGGGCGTGAAAGGCATTTCACGGTCGTGAGATGAGCCTTTCACGGTCGTGAGATGCCTTTCCAAGAAGTTGGATTATCGTGCATTTGAGCTCACGGCCGTGAAACTCATTTCACGGTCGTGAAATCTCAGTCACGGTCGTGAAACTTGCTTCACGGTCGTGACTTGTTCGTGAAAGAAGACCTTGCTCTGCCACTAATCTCACGACCGTGACTTGGAGTTTCACGGTCGTGAGACGTGTTTCACGACCGTGAAACCCATTTCACGGTCGTGACTTTGCCAGTCCACGAAGCTTCTCGAGGCCCATCTTTCCTTCATTTTGTAAACCTATAAATAGACCCTCTTATGTAATTAAAGGGCACGAAACCCTAGATCCAAAACCCTCATAGAATTAGCATTTAATCTTGTATTAATCTTCCATAATTAAGCAAATTAGTCGGTTAATTAGTAATTTCGACTTGGTTTAGTGTATGAACTTGGGTTATATTCAAAGATTTGTGACAAAATCTTGGTTATTATATCAAAGTTCTCATCTTTTTCCAAGTTGGTATAATTCCTCTACTTAATCTTGTCTTTAATTAAGTTTTCATTTCAATTCTTGTTATCTACTTATTGTTAATTAGAAAATGTTTATTGTTGTTGATTTCCTTTTGCAATCTTTAGTAAATGTTGAATTTCCCTTGAGTATGATTGAGTAGTTTTTAATCTAGGATTAGTGGGGGATAATGGGTTTTAATGAGGGTTAATCTTTGTTTGTTGGGTTGATTTGTTGATTAATTGTCTTTCTTCCAACTTTCGCATACCATATGTTTGATGAAATGCTTGCTTGACAAACTTGCATGATTCATGTTTATCATACATTTCCGTAAGATCGATAGCCTCGAAATATGTTAGGATTTGCATATAGTTGGTATATCGACGTGTGTACGCGAGAGCTAGCTTGGTTCGGTATATGGGAGGGATTGTAAGATCGAGAGCCCCAATCCACCGCGCCCAAGTTTGACTACCCATTAATTATGAACCTGACTCACTAGAACCCAAATTACCCATTTGAACCCACCGATCCTAGACTTTCCTTTTATTGCTTGTTATTTGATTATCTTTCTCGTCTTAGACTCCTTTTGTCGTTTTTAATTGCTTTTAATTGTTGTTATCTTAGTTTAGTCAACAAACCCAAACCCAAAAATTACTTTGTGACTTGCAAGAGACTCTAGTAGACTTTTAGATCACTTCTAGACACCAACCGTCCCTGAGATCGACATTCTTACTACACCACTATTTCTTACATCAAAATGGCGTCGTTGCCGGGGACGGTGTATGTTTAATTTGATTGTTTTTAGTTTGCTTTAGTTTTTTGCCTCTTGTCTTGAGAAACCTAGTTTCTCGAGGCATTCTCACCGTTTACATTTAGTTTTCTTGTATGCCCAGGCGAGCTCCCCCAAAGGATCAACCTCCAATCGATCCCGAGATCGAAAGGACCTTTAGGAGACTTCGCAAAGTCTTCAAAACCGCAAATAGCAGCTCTTCTTCGAATCCGATTACTACAACGGAGGAGCCTCTACCTTCGATTGAAGAAAGGGAAATCCGGGAAAGTAACGAGGTAGAAATTGAGCATCCAAGGGTAGAGAATTGGGAGGGTCCTGTGCCGATCGCGGAATTTGTGAATCCTTTTGGAATCCCACCAACCATCCCACTTCCCATCCAACCACCCACTCTCCTAAGAATGCCTAAATTCTCATCTCACTCCATTCCCACGGAAGATACTCTTCCAAACACCACCCCCGTACCACAAAATTTAAGCGGAAATTTCATTGCTAAAACCGCTTTTATCCAATTGGTGGAGAGGAACCAATTTGGAGGTATGCCAAGTGAAGACCCTCATCTACACATGGAGACTTTTTGTGATTATTGTGATACCGTTTCTCAAACGGGAGTGACTCAAGACCAAATCCGATGGGTCTTGTTTCCTTTCTCTCTTATTGGAGCGGCAAAACGATGGTTGAAGAGTCTTGACAAGGTTGCTCTAGGTATTGACTCATGGAAGAAGCTAGCTCTAGCTTTTTATCAAAAGTTCTATCCACCGGAAAAGACAAATATGTTGAGAGCTAAGATAACCGGATTCAAGCAAAGGGATGAAGAGTCACTCTATGAAGCTTGGGACCGATTCAAGAAGATCATTCGTTCTTGCCCTCACCATGGTTTGAGTGAGTGGTTCTTGGTACAACAATTTTGGAATGGACTTTATGAAGATGCTAGAGGAATTTTGAACATGGGATCAAATGGAAGGTTCACGGAAGTAGATGATGCTCAAACTTGGGCAAGAATAGAGGAGATGGCGGCCCATAACTCACAATTTAGTAGGCCAAGGCAAACTCCTAGGGGAAAGCATGAGGTGAGCTCCGTCACCCAAATGGGAGCCGACTTTGGAGCTCAACTTAGCTCTTATATGGAAGCAATGAACCTCAAAATGGACCAACAAACGGCTCTATTCCAACAAGCTCAAAGCTCATTAACTCAACAACCTATGCAACAAGTGAATGCTATGGTGATGGCACCAAGCTTACCTCAAGGGGTTTGTGAATGTTGTGGAACATTTGGGCATGATCCTCAAGAATGTAGAGGATCCGTGGAACAAGTGAATGTCTTTCAATCTTATAGGCAAGGAACCCCCTACTCCAACTTCTACAATGAGAACACAAAGAACCACCCAAATCTCTCATACAAAAGCCAAAATGTTCAAAACCCTAAACCACAACCATATGTTTCCCCACCCATGAGAAACAATCAACAAAACTTTCAAAGACAACAATACAATCAAAACCAACCTTCCTATAATCAACCACAATACAACCAAAATCAATACAACCCACCACCACAAAATCAATCTCCCATGCAACCACAAGTTGGGGATCCAAACTTGGACATTCACAAAGCGATTCTCCAATTGCAAAAAGACAACCAAGCCAAAGATATTATCATCAATAACATCCTTGCCCACAATAAAATGCTTGAAACTCAAGTGACCCAAATAGCCTCGGGGAGTCCCTCTAGGGGAAAAGGTCAATTACCTCCTCAAGGTAACCCACCTAGAAATGAAACCGCCAATGCCATACATTTGAGGTGTGGAAAGAGTTATGAGGGACCAAGAATGTCAATTGAAGATGATAATGGTGAGGGAAACAAAGTGGAAGATGATGGACCAATTGAAAATGAAGTTGTTGAATTGGATGATAAGGAGGAAGAGTGCTCTTCAAGTGAGCAAGTTGTTGTCGAAAAGAATGATGATGTGATAACAACGAACAAGAAGGTCGAGAAGCCTATTGTCATAAGGCTACATTTTCCTTCTAGACAAGCCAAAACAAAACTTGACAAGCAATTAGGCAAATTCATGGATATTGTCAAGAATTTGGAGGTCTCCATTCCTTTCACCGACCTCATCACTCAAATTCCCGTCTATGCAAAATTTATGAAGGACATCCTTACAAGGAAGAAGTCATTGAGTGGAGTTGAAACCGTGGCATTTACCGGTGAGTGTAGTGCGTTTCTACAAAACCCAACCCCTCCAAAATTGAAATATCCGGGTAGTTTCTCCATCCCATGCACCATAGGCAACATAACAATTGACAAGGCCTTGTGTGATTTGGGAGCTAGTGTGAGTGTGATGCCATACTCCATTTGTGAGAAACTTGGCATGAGGGAACTTAAATGCACAAACATCACACTCCAAATGGCGGACCGATCTACAAATCAACCTTTGGGTGTATTGGAGGATGTCCCGGTTCGAATTGGGAAGTTTTTCATTCCGGTGGACTTCATAGTCCTTGATATGGCGGAGGATTCTCAAATCCCCATTATTCTCGGGAGGCCATTCTTGCACACCGCCGGAGCGGTGATTGATGTGAAACACGGGAGGCTAACCCTTGAGGTGAGGGATGAGAAAATTACATTCAACTTGCAAAATGCCATGAAAGCTCCAAATCTTGGAGAATCGTGTTATTTCATTGATATCATCGATGCATTTGTTGAAGAAGTTACACCTAGCTTCTTTATGAGGGAACCTTTGGAGGCTATCTTGACTTTGGAGCCAAGGGATATCATGGAGGAGCTACAAGGGTTCGAGTTCGACTTACTTGAAGCAACTTTGGAAGGAGAGGAGCTTGATGAACAACAACTCTTAAGACTTGAGTCTATCATCCAAACCTCTTGTGCGGTAGATATTGCGGTAGAGGTACAAGCTCCTTCTCTTAAACCCCTTCCTTCTAACTTGGTATATGCTTATCTTGATAAGTCAAAGTGCAAACCCATGATTGTAAATGATAACCTTGATGATGATCAATTGAATGCATTGTTGTGTGTGTTGAGAAAACATGAGAAAGCTATTGGTTATAGCTTGGATTATTTGAAGGGGGTTAGCCCCGAATTGTGTATGCATAGAATTCATATGCAAGACAACCATGAGCCAAGAAGGCAACCCCAAAGAAGACTAAACCCCACCTTGCAAGAGGTAGTCAAAGATGAAGTCATGAAGCTACATGATGCCGGGATCATCTACCCAATCTCTTACTCCGATTAGGTTAGCCCCGTGCAAGTGGTGCCAAAGAAAGGTGGCACCACGGTAGTGAAGAATGATAAAGATGAACTAGTGCCTACTAGGGTAGTGACGGGATGGAGAATGTGCATAGACTATAGGAGGTTGAATGCCTCAACAAGAAAAGATCATTTCCCCCTTCCCTTCATTGATCAACTCTTAGAAAAACTTGCCTCAAACAAGTATTTTTGCTATTTAGATGGATACTCGGGATTTTTCCAAATCCCAATTGACCCGATTGACCAATCTAAGACCACATTCACATGCCCTTATGGCACTTTTGCCTATAGGAGAATGCCCTTCGGCCTTTGCAATGCCCCGGCTACATTCCAACGATGCATGATGAGTATTTTTTCCGATTACATTGAATCTATCATGGAAGTTTTTATGGATGATTTTAGTGTGTATGGGAAAGACTTTGATTTGTGCTTGCATAACTTGTCCTTGGTGTTGCAAAAATGTGAAGAAGTGAGTCTTGTTTTGAATTGGGAGAAATGTCACTTCATGGTAAATGAAGGGGTAGTTCTTGGTCATCTCATTTCGGAAAAGGGTATCCAAGTTGATAGAGCTAAGGTGGAAGTGATTGAGCAATTACCCCCACCTTCAAACCTCAAAGGGGTGAGAAGCTTCCTTGGTCATGCCGGCTTTTATCGCCGGTTCATCAAGGACTTCTCCAAAATTGCTAAACCACTTACACAACTTCTCCTCAAGGATACCCCTTTCCATTTTACTAATGATTGTGTTGAGGCATTTGCTAGGATAAAGGAAGCTCTTATTTCGGCTCCGGTCATGCAATCCCCGGATTGGGAATTGCCATTTGAGGTGATGTGCGACGCAAGCGATTATGCCGTTGGCGCGGTTCTTGGCCAACGGAAGGATAAAGCTTTGCATGCCATCTACTATTCTAGCAAGACCCTTGATGAAGCACAAGTTAAGTAGTTAACTATGCAACAACGGAAAAAGAGCTTCTTCCCATTGTTTTTGCTCTTGATAAGTTCCGTTCATATTTGATTGGCTCCAAAGTCATTGTTTATACGGACCATGCCGCACTCAAATATTTGCTTGCCAAGAAAGAAGCTAAGCCCCGCCTCATTAGATGGATCCTACTCTTACAAGAATTCGATTTGGAGATAAGAGATAAGAAGGGTGCGGAAAATGCGGTGGCGGACCACTTGTCCCGCCTATGCTATGATGGAAGTAAAGATGACATGCCTATCAATGATTCATTCCCGGATGATTTTCTCTTTGCCATTAATGAAACCATTCAAAATCAAGCACCTTGGTTTGCGGACTTTGCCAACTACATTGTGGGTGGGGTTCTTCCACCGGGCATCAACCACAATCAAAAGAAGAGGTTTTTGTTTGAAGCTAAGAGATACTTTTGGGATGATCCTTTATTGTTCAAGGAGTGTGGCGATGGGATGTATAGAAAATGTGTACCACAATGGGAGTATGAAGAAATCATGAAAGGATGTCACTCCTCTCCTTATGGAGGGCATCATGGGGCAAGCAAGACCGTTGCTAAAATACTTCAATCCGGGTTCTTTTGGCCCTCTATGTTCCATGATGTTAAGCATTTTGTCCAATGTTGCGATGCTTGTCAACGCACCGGCAACATTTCTTGGAGGAATGAGATGCCCCAAAGGGGGATTCTTGAAGTGGAAGTGTTTGATGTGTGGGGAATAAACTATCAAGGCCCCTTTATTTCTTCAAGAGGGAATAGGTACATTCTAGTGGCTGTAGACTACGTGTCCAAATGGGTTGAGGCGGTGGCTTCCCCTACCAACGATGCCAAAGTTGTCATCAATTTCCTAAAGAAGATCATCTTTCCCCGGTTTGGAGTACCTAGAGCTTTAATAAGTGATGGAGGCAAGCACTTTCATGAAAAACGACTTGACTCACTACTTCTTAAATACGGTGTTCATCACCGTACCGGTTTGGGGTATCATCCCCAAACAAGTGGGCAAGTCGAAATCTCAAACAAAGAAATCAAATCTATCCTTGAAAAAGTGGTCTCAAAGCACCGTAAAGATTGGAGTTCAAAGCTCGACGACACACTATGGGCATATAGGACGGCATTCAAAACTCTTATTGGAATGTCGCCTTATAAGTTGGTGTATGGCAAGTCTTGCCATTTGCCCATAGAGCTCGAATACAAGGCATATTGGGCGATCAAAGAACTAAATCTTGATGCAAAACTGAGCGGTGACAAGAGATTACTCCAATTACAAGAGCTTGAGAAGTTCCGCCTCAAATCTTATGAAAATGCCCAATCTTACAAGGAGAAGACCAAACTCATTCACGACAAGAAGATCCTCAAAAGGGATCTCCAATGTGGAGACAAGGTTCTTCTTTTCAACTCAAGGTACAAGCTATTTCCCGGGAAGCTCAAATCCCGATGGTCGGGACCATTCTTGATCACCGAGGTAGGGAGATATGGGGACTTCGAGTTGGCAAGCAAAGATGGCCAAAGATTCAAAGTGAATGGGCAACGAATCAAGCTCTACAAGGAAGGTTCTCTCATCGGGGTAGTCGAGGCTTTGTACCTCAAGCCGACTACTCGTCATTAATTCTTGAACAAGAACAGGTTTTGTGAAGTTCCCCTAAGAATCACAAATTTGTATATATTTCTAACTCATTTTACTAATGCTTGATAGATATAAGTTTGCATGGAAATTGTTTAAATTGACGATAATGAGGTCGAATTTTTGTTTGGCCAATTGAATTATTAATTAAATCAATTTCCCATTACTTAGTTAATTTTGTAAATTTTTAGTGCAATTTTTGTCAATGAGAGTGTGAGGGAGGGATTTAATGTGGTGTGTGATTGTTTTGTAAGATGAAATGAAGGAAACATGGCGGAATGCTAATGAAGAAGCGAGAAATCGAACAAGAGTGAAGAATTTGGTGCAAAAAAGTTGAAAAAAGACGAGTCACGCTCGTGAGATTTGAGTCACGTCCGTGACTATAGAAGCAAAGCAAGGAAAACACGAATATTTCATTTCACGACCGTGAAAACCGTCTCACGGTCGTGAAACCAGTTTCATGGTCGTGAAACCAGTTTCACGGTTGTGAGATGTTGACACGGAATGCAGTAACTTTGCTAAATCATCTCACGGTCGTGACATCATGCTTCACGGTCGTGAAACCGATCTCACGCTCGTGACCAATATTTCACGGTCGTGAAATGCTCAAACCGTGATTCTTCATTCATTTCCTATCTTCTTTCTTATCCTTTCCTCATCTTCCTCATTCAAAACACAAACACAATCTCACAAACCCTTATCTCACTAAAAAACTCAAAACTCCCTCAAAAATTCACCAAATCACCTCAAATCTTCCCCAAATTGCTACAAAAACACTTATTCTTCAATTATAAACACATAAAGAGCCATTCTTTAGCCTTACAAACACCAAAAAACTCAAAAAAATCGATTTTCAAACCTAAAAATTTGAATTTGGGGATCTCTTTTTTGGGTTAGTTTTTAAGCTTTCTACTTCAATAGAAAGTAGTTTTGGGGCCAATTGAAGGTTTTTCAAGTGTTTTTAATCGTTTTTAGAAACT
This sequence comes from Heliosperma pusillum, assembly GCA_022085475.1. Lineage (NCBI taxonomy): Eukaryota > Viridiplantae > Streptophyta > Magnoliopsida > Caryophyllales > Caryophyllaceae > Heliosperma > Heliosperma pusillum. The sequence continues at coordinate 112,937 of JAIUZE010044576.1, read as the reverse complement.
TTTTTAGCAATTTTTTTTGGGTGAAAAGCTTGTGTGAAGGCAAAAATGGTAGGACAGGGGAAGGGAAAGGCAGCGACATCAAGGACTACAAAGAGAAGGAGGGGAAGCGGGTCCAACAACCCGAACCCGGACGAAGATTTGGAAATCGAGCAACTTCCGGGTTTTCCGGAAGTCGTCTTTGAGACAGATGCTCTTAGACAAGCCTTTGCGGGGATTCAAGGGCTGGAAATGGAACCTACCGTCTTTCTTTGCCACGACGTCATACGTCGTTTAGGCTTGACGGAGCATATGCAGAATTTTTTCGCGGTTACAGGTATGACTACTTTATACTCTATGCATGAGCTCTCCTACCGGAGTCTCACGCAACTATTCTCAGCATTTACGCAACTATTCAAACTACTCAAAAATTCCAGCGTGAGACTCCGGTAGGAGAGCTCATGCATAGAGTATAAAGTAGTCATACCTGTAACCGCGAAAAAATTCTGCATATGCTCCGTCAAGCCTAAACGACGTATGACGTCGTGGCAAAGAAAGACGGTAGGTTCCATTTCCAGCCCTTGAATCCCTGCAAAGGCTTGTCTAAGAGCATCCGTCTCAAAGACGACTTCCGGAAAACCCGGAAGTTGCTCGATTTCCAAATCTTCGTTGGGGTTCGGGTTGTTGGACCCGCTTCCCCTCCTTCTCTTTGTAGTCCTTGATGCCGCTGCCTTTCCCTTCCCTTGTCCTACCATTTTTGCCTTCACACAAGCTTTTCACCCAAAAAAAATTGCTAAAAAAGTTTCTAAAAACGATTAAAAACACTTGAAAAACCTTCAATTGGCCCCAAAACTACTTTCTATTGAAGTAGAAAGCTTAAAAACTAACCCAAAAAAGAGATCCCCAAATTCGGATTTTTCAAACCCTAGGTTTGAAAATCGATTTTTTTGAGTTTTTTGGTGTTTGTAAGGCTAAAGAATGGCTCTTTATGTGTTTATAATTGAAGAAGAAGTGTTTTTGTAGCAATTTGGGGAAGATTTGAGGTGATTTGGTGAATTTTTGAGGGAGTTTTGAGTTTTTTAGTGAGATAAGGGTTTGTGAGATTGTGTTTGTGTTTTGAATGAGGAAGATGAGGAAAGGATAAGAAAGAAGATAGGAAATGAATGAAGAATCACGGTTTGAGCATTTCACGACCGTGAAATATTGGTCACGAGCGTGAGATCGGTTTCACGACCGTGAAGCATGATGTCACGACCGTGAGATGATTTAGCAAAGTTACTGCATTCCGTGTCATATATTATTGATAACCAACATCTTGTTGATTTTTAACTACCAAGAGATAGACATTTTTATGTATTATTGTGTCAATCAAACAAATAAAACAATCACTTAACTACAGCAAGGGGTATTAGTGTATTACTCTTAAGTCTTAACCCCTTCATTGAAGAGGCATAAAAAAACCCTCTATTGGCAATACATGAGAAGCAAATTAAGCGAACTTAAGTCATTACAATACACAATCGGCTTTAAAACCAGCCAGCATCAACACCTCTATTCAAACCTTCACACAATGAGAATTTAAGCAGTGAACAATTGTTCGTAAGAAAAACGATCTTGTACAAAATGACTTGTCGGAGAGAATAGTATACCTGGTGCTTTCTCATAGATGCATCAAACAAGGTAATTCTGCCTTTGTAGTATCTGTAACATAGAACTCTGTCAGCAATCATGTTTATATGACATTACTGTGGAAGATAGAATTTCACATCCAATACATTATTTTGAGGTGTTCACCTGCCGTCCATAGGCCACCAAACTTTGATCCTACAGCCAACCAGATCCTCGTATTTTTTCTTTCCAAGAGGAGTCTCAATGACCTGAGAATAGGGTATCATCGTATCATCAAGTAATTTCTGGACATCATATTCCGAACTAAGTATGATATCTTCTTAAGATACCAATGCATTAATAGTAGAACAATGACAGATACAAAACAACAAAGTATGATCCCGATTTCCAACGTAAAGTTAAGGGGTGGTACAAGAATCTACGAGGCATTACCCCGCCTATTATGGGGACCAACATTACATCAACACTTCACTATTGCGGCATGTTGTATATTCGGCACCCTGACATTTTTTTTTAATTTAATACCAAAGAGGTGAAAGCTTTTCAGAATAGATGTGACCCACGTGACAACACTCCACAGCGTGTGGCGTACAGCACTTGCAGCCGAGTCGGAGTAACATAGAACTGAAGACTAGTGGAGGGAATCTCAGAAGTAGTAATACCAATGCATCATATACTACATTAAATTTAAAAAAAATAACTTATGACGCCGGTGAATACAACTAAACGTTTTTAGTTGGCAAAAGGGGGAAAAAATATTTGCAGCCTACAGGTAAAGCCTGTAAAACATCAAAAGCAAGGATTTGGCTCATTTGATGAGTACATACATTATCATCTGAGGAGGCGCGGTTCCTTTCTTTTTGGAAGCAGCCATTAGATTGGAACTTATCCTCTGTAGATGGGCCCGTTTCACTCTTCACATAATATCACATTAAAGACAAGTTAGAAATCGAGAAGTATAGGGAAATATGATGACGACATAAACTGCTAGCTCGTGGGATCTTGTTTCCAAAGCCACCAAGTGAGAAATCACGACGTATAGGAAAAATGACTACTATAAGTACACAAAATGCTAACTCCTGGTACCTTGTTTCCAGAGCCACCTGAAAGCTCCTGTTGTTTAACGTCATTCTTGCGAGGCCTACCCCTCTTCCTCTTTTTATCACCAATCGCAGAGGAACTACATAGCTGCTTATTGTCGAAACCAACAGCTTCTTCCTTCACCCTCTCGAATTCCATACCCGTCCTTATGATCCCGATATTTTTGCCAATGTTATCATCCGCAGTGCCCTGTTGACCCTGTTCACACTCGAGACCGGTAACTTCTTCATCAAGATTTTGAGACTTCGACGACCTTCCTTCTTTGGACACAGTTCCTCCAGTTCTCAAAGCATCAACACAATGAACACTCTCTGCTTCCCTCAAATCTTGAACAGATTCAGCTGAGTGACTCAAGTTGCCAAGAAGCTCAACTTTCACCTGTTGAGAAAGCACACAGTTGTATGTTTAGGTTCCTATTTGAACATTTAGGAAATACTATATGTAAAAACCATATAACAAACCATATTAGAAATGAGAAGGGTTGTTTTCCCTTCTTTTTTTTCCCTTTTTGTCAATCAACCAGCATTGCAATTTAGCGTTCGTGAAAATGTAAGAAGTATATATGTGATTACTTATGATTATATCTCAAGCCAATAAAATCTCAACGCATTATGTTCTTGTCTTCATCAGAACATACAGCATAATACCAACTGTTACCCCTCAGAAGAATAAAAGTATAACACTATACTTATCCAGAGGCACAGTTGGTTGAGCCAACAATCACGAAGCGGCTTGTTGTTAATTACATATGTGAACGTTAACGATGTTGGCATAAAAAGGGATGAAAACTTCATAGAAATGTGCAACATACAACGTTGAAAGCTAACTAGTAACCGATAGAGATATCATTCAAGTCAAAATTCAACTGACCAGAAAAATTTCATCATTTCTGGAAAAAAGAAAAGGTTCATTACAAGGATTTCAACTAAGAAAAAAGGAAGCCACGCTTTAATCAAAACACAGCTACAGCTACAGCCTGTACAAGATTACTATATCCCACTCCCATTGCCAAACACTCAACTTTGATTACAATTCTTAATACAAGCACACAGCATACCAGAACAGAAGAATCATTAATGAGACAGTATCAGCCTTGGTGTTTCAAATTGGCGAAAGGCTGGGAGCATAATCCTCAAGGCAGCAACCCATTAACGAAACTGTTACCTTAACGGCTTAACCCTTGGATTGCCAGGTCACAGATCCCCGAAAAGACTCATAGTAGAAATGACCCAACAATAGCGCACCTAAACCCAGACGCAATGACTTATTTGCCAGGTCTACCACTGCCTAATAGGCTATTATAAAGTCTAGTCAAGAGAACCGAACTCCCATGGGAAGTAGTACTAAAAGCATCATATGTACGATAAATTTCACGACTAAATAGATGCATACAGCTAAACAAGTAAGACATCAAATGTATGGAATGAAAGGCTAATTAAATTAGCACATACTTCTTCATCTAAAGAGGCCTGTTTCCTTTGGTTCTGATAGGGATCATTGGATTGGAACGCATCCTGTACATGTTATCATACTCAGGTCAAGTTAAAATACAAGAAATATAGAATAAAATAGCGAGTGCAAGTATATAATTTGGTAACTCATGGTACCTTGTTTACAGAGCCACCAGAAAACTCCTGTTGTTCAATGTCTTTCTTTCGAGGCCTACCCCTCTTCCTCTTGTTAACACCAAGCACACAGGAATGATAGACCTGCTTATTCTCAAAACCATCAGCTTCTTCCTGAACCCCCTTGGAATCCATTTCCTTCTTTACGATCTCGTTATTCTTGCTGGTGTCATCATCTGCAGTGCTATGATGATCATGTTCACACTCAAGACCAATAGCTGCTTCATCGAGATTCTGAAATTCCGGTTCTCTTCCCTCTTTCGAAGCAGTTCTTTCATTTTCCGAAGCATTGACACATTCAGCTACCTCCAAAGCTTGGACATATTCAGCTTCTGCAATAACTGCAATTTGACAACATTCTGTTGCCTCCAAAGCTTGAACATAATCGGGTGGGTGACACACGTCACCAGAAGGCTTATCATTCACCGGATGCCAACCAGTAGGTTCTTCGGCAAGATTTAAAGAATTCTGTTTCCTTCGCTTTTGAGAAGCAGTTCCTACACTTCCAAAGGCATTCATGCAATCAAAGGTTCTAGCTGCCTCCAAAGCTTGAACATACGGATCTCGGTGACTCAGGTTACCATAAGGCTCATTGTTTACCTGTAGAAAAGGGACACTATTGTATGTTTAGGATCCAATGTGCAGATGATATAATGTAGGCTAGCGTAAAAAATGGTATATAAAACCAGGTTAGGAATGGAGAGGGGTAGTTCCGGAATATCATTAATGAAAAAGCAAGATGTATACAAGTGATTTCTTATTACTATATCTTAAAGCTAATACGATCTCGTTGCATTTTGGGTTTTCGGCACTCATCAGAACATAGAGCATAGAAACAGCAATTGCTATTCCTCGGAAGAATTGCCCTGCGAGATCACTAATCCCACAACATAGATCACTAAGGCCAACAATCTGGAAGCAGCTTGTTGCTAATTACATATGTACCGGGGAAATGTGTTCGCTGGAGACTAAAAACTTCATAGAAATGTGCAACATACATATTGAAATGCATAGTAAGCTACAGCTATATCGTGCACAGTTCAGGTCAAAGTCAAACTGGGCAAAAAAATTCATCGACTCTACAAAAGCAAGGCTCGCCGCAAATCTGAAAAGGATGCCACTTCTATCTTTTCATTAAACCACAGCTACAGCCCTTACCATATCTCAATGTCAAACATTCAATTTTGAAACAAATTTCCAAAACAAGTAAGAAGCATACCAGGAAGTAAGAATCGTTAATGACATTCATCACAGTGATGGGCTTAGGCTCGGACTGCGGTTTGAAAATTGACAAAAGGATGGGAGCGTAGTCCTCTAGGCAAAAACCCATCGATGAAACTGTTTCCAAGATATATGGTCTAAGTTTGTCGGTGCAGCTCTCAAGAATTTTGGCACTCAGCTCCCAAGATGTAGGTGAAACACTCTAAAAGAAGCACAACAATTATCAGAATACGCAAAGTTGCAAACGGATACAAAGATAGCTAGTGTGTAAAACTCCATACGCTTTGACTTACCAAGACCTCACGAACGTCAAAAGCCATATAGGTGAAGCCGTGAGAGTGGCTGTTGGATACTTGTGTATGAATGAAAGACTGAAAGTAATGAGAAAAAAAAACCTAATCCTAAATTCCTAACAACAATGAAGGTAAGATGACCTACTTGGTTTTCCCTCCTGATGTTAGTCAGAAGAACCTTGACAAGCTCCGTAGACACGTTATCACTTTCTTCTATCACCACACTCATAATATTCACCATAGCAAGAACCACAGCGTGAGGGTGTTTGGGGCTTGAGGTTGACTCAAAAAAAAAACAAGGTTAATAACCAATAGAATATCAACTTGAACAATCAGGATAAAAAAAAAAAAAAGAGGTCAGTGAAGTTCTTCAGATTCCTGCTCCATATCAAGCAACTCGCTCACCTAGCTTTCTCTTACAAATCAAGCTATGTATACTTGAGAGCGGCATTCCTCAGCTAATTACTCTAGTGCAGTTACAAAACTTGTCAGGCATGTTACCTATCTCTATTAGAAAAGACAAGATGGTGCTTAATAAGACATGTGAGTATGTGACATATTTGAACAAGCAAGAACTATATACATTCACACAACAAAAATAAAACACTGGAATACAGATTGATATCAATGTTGATGGCCAATAAGTAGATATAGTATAGCTAAACACTGCCTAAACTACTTGCCAATGTTACAGCCTAGTTCAATGGCTTCTTACTCGGGAAATGTCCACGGAAATGGTAGATCCTGATGGGTGCAATTCATTTGAGACTTGTGAGGCACATCGCCTATTTCAAAACAATTTCCAACCCCCGAACTTCACCCAAATTCACCAAAAGGTTTATGGATAGTCATATAAATATTAAATTCTAATTTTACCGAACTTCAAACGCAATTGATACCACTCCTTGGGCAAATCCAGGGAAAATCCACTTTGTATAAGATTGACTAGAAAGCAACAAAGACCATGTTTTTTAGTCATGCAAATAAAACAAACAGATTTAGTTCATTCACCTTATGTTCCTCTGAAATAGTTCAAACATTTTCGTTATTAGCGGATCACAATCAAGATCCAGCATCATCACACAGGCCCGCAACTTTGCAACACTTTGGAGAATTAAAACTGCCTTAGAATAGCAGCGGCCAAATTGACATGATAAATTTTCAAATGATGATACTATTAGCTCAAAAATTTCCTGTAAGAAAGTGAAGCAAACGAGTCAAGGAAGAAGCAATATGATGTATCTCACCCTATTAATAAAACAAGGTACTAATAATAAAAAGGTGATATATCAGTATTTTCCCTACTCTCATCTTGTCATCGTCATATGGTGGAATAGGTGCAGTAATCCTTGTGACCTCATTAAGACATGAAGCGATGGTAATTCTAACATCTGGGTCTGAATGCCTGAAAAGCTCATCCGCAATCAGAGCTTTCATAGGGATCAAAAGCGCCTTTTGCACTAGCTGAGACGGAGCTTGCCCCACCTTTGTCAAGAGGAACTCCACCTCCTAGAATAGAGGGTATCCCATTAATAAGCTTTGTTATCCAATAAGAAAGGAGTGAAATGAGAGTGACGACAATAAATATTGCACTCATAAATACATAGCAGAACACATAAACCGCATGATGGTACTTGAAAAGGTCTGCCGTAATCAAGGATCTATCTAAATTCAATTCAACGCAAGACCTCAAGTGAAAAGAATTAACAGCAATCATGAAACACAAATGAGGAACAAATGCAAAAATTGCATGCGCCAAAGTTCTTTAAAACTAAGAATGAACCTTCCAAAAAGTTCATCGTAAAGTTTTAGTAAAATAGAATAGAGCAATAAACCTGAGAAAGTAATGTCACTGACTAAAGAGCCCATGTGTATGTATTTCACATACAAAGCGTAAACCACATCAAGTACATATCGATCAGTTTGAAGCACTCAAATAATAATCACCTCCACTGAAAATCCTGAAGGTTGAAATTTTCATCATCAACAACATTACCCCAGTGTCGGCTTCCACAAATGGCGGGGTTAAGGGGGGAGAACTTATACAGCCTTACCCCTGAGTTAACAAATAGAGAGGTTTTTTTCAGGTGATCAACACTTACAGGAAAAAAAAGTCACGTGTCATTGACGTATCAAATTACAGCAACACGATGAAAGAGTGTACCACACTACAGAAACACAGAAGTAGCATATGCTCGATATTGCTTACAGCAAGATCGAAATGTGTGCATTTCAAAGATTCCAGTACATTCACCAGCATTAAAAATCAACACAAATGATGAAACAACTTGTACACTGAATCATACTGAGTAATACAATTGCGGAAAATGCCTAACAAAGAAAAAGTCGTTGTCGTAGTATCAACCGTACAGAACCATACTCAGTAGTCCAGGATTTAAAAGCATTAAAGGCAAAAACTGAAAAACATCATAAACCAACATAGTTACTTACAACAATCAGTTTAGAAAAAGAAAACACAAATACATTTTGAAAGGTGACCTTACATACACAAGTATACCGTAATACAGGTTCTTTGAAAACCATTCTTACAAGGACAGTGATACGACAACACCCTCTTACACATTTTTATGGACTTCCACCATTTTAGTGGTCCCTTTATATAGAGTCTCACTATTTTAGTGGTCCCCACTCCCCAACAAATACAAACACCCGTTGCTATCTCATTTCACAAATTCTCATTTTCCTTTCTACAATAATATGGGCGATCATTTTTTGTCATTTGGGTCCATTTCACACGATTTTTTGCGTGTAAAACCGCCTAACACAAGGCTAACTGAAAAAAAAATACAGCTTTCAAATCCACAACGATGACAACTTTCAACTAAATGACTAAATCATAGACAACAATGTATATTATACATAAACTTAAATGTAAGAGAACATCAATCTAATATAAGAAACACATAAATAAACAGAAAAAGATTGAAAATTGAGGAAATTGGGGAAATGGGTCTTACATCAAGTAAGTTTAGAAGTTCAGGAGTAGAATTGGGAGGCTGTAAAAGCCTGATACTAGTCTCAGTAATAAGTTCAATCAGTTGATTTTCAGGAAAACCAGACATTTCTATCTTACGTACACCTAAAAAAACAGAAAAATCCACAAAAATGCCCAACAATGGAGAAATAAACCCTTGAATGTTGAGAATTGAGCAGAAACAGTGAAACAGCAGAAAATCCAGGAAAAAGAATGAAAAAGGTAGAGTTTTTATGGAGTAAAATTTGAGGGATGCTGCATTCTTGAAAATGGGAATTGCATGCAAAATATAAATGGGTTCAGAAATCAGAATTCCAGATGATTAGTCAGTCTACTTCATGAGGCTTGTAGAGTTGGACTGTTGAGTGTTGCCTGTTGGAGGCTATTCCTCACTCACTTTGCCAACTACCTAATTTTTATTTTTATTTCTAAACAAACTTGCAATCATAGGAGAAGGATCATATTTCCTTTGGCGTCCGGACCGGCAAATTGGACTGGCGGTCCGGTCTTCGGATCCTAACAAATATGATGACCGTTCTCCAGTTCGGTCTGTTACGGTCCGTGCCACACTTCAAATAGATACCATCAATTTTCCCTTTAAAGGTAGAAGTGGTCCGGTCCAAAACCGGAAAAATCGAACCTTAAGGGATTTCATCCGATTCGGTCTAGGTCCCCTCTTAACCGGTCCGGTCTCCGATCTTGGGATAAGTGGTTATCTGGTCCGCGTGTTTATCTAATCTTGTCCGGTTCGGTTTTGGACCAATGAACACCCCTAATCACCGTCATATGTTTTAGCCAGCATTGATATGGGGCATTCATTGTGCATCAATTTAATTAATAAGAAATACACTAAGGAGTAAAAATTTGTATATACTACGCATACATTACGCAGAATCTACCTAGTGTTACCATCAACTTTGCTCTCACTTCCATCGCTTTTTGAAGATGACGCCCATGCAGATAGTGTAATAAACCACATACGTTAGTCAAATATACCCAAAGTACCATACAAAAAAATAAACCTTTGACCTCCGTGTCCAGCGCCGCACTAAATAAACTTACAACGTCAACATTAAACAAATTGAGCATTGCGCCTTATGAACTTGTCGATCTACATCAAAAACGTTAGCCACCTTACCCCACCCACAAATCACCACCACCCATAACTTGTGTTGGCGATGCGCCTCCCTTGTCCTCTTGTTACCGGTAACACGCCTATCATGCAAGGGGCATTATTGAAGTAACAAACAATGACATGACCTTAAAATATGACATGAACCTGGCACAAAAATTAATAGGTTTGGGTTTAAAATAATAACTTATGATACAGGCACGTCCACACAAACATGATATCTAACTGGACCGAGTTTTGGTTAAACTCTCTAAACTCGAACCCGGTAGAGATAACCTATTTATTAATTTACCCTATTTGAATCCATCATCACATAAAACATATTTACATTTTCCAAACATTGTCATGACACAAGCACGACACGAACCAGACACACAATTAATTGACTTGAGTTTAGTTTTAAGGACTAACTAGTTTTGTTACCCGTGCAATGCACGGTCTTGTTCTAATGCACGGTCTTGTTCTAATTTTGTATTTTTAATTATGTGAAAATCGTAAAAAATTTAGTAACTCAAGATGTTAAGCATCTTTTTAGTTTGCATATATGTTATGTCAATATAATGTTCGGAAATAGTCTTAAGCGTACAAATTTGAATGCTACGGTGAATATATAAAAAATCAAATCACATACTCCGTATTAGATAACATATAATGCCATGATTTAAAGTTTGTCATACTTAGACCATAAAATTAAACTATGCATTAGATAATATACAGTGTCATAAACCACGCATCACATTATGTAAAATCAAACCATGCATTAGATTATATATACTTCCCACATTCCAATCCCTACTCTATGAATTCGTAAAAGAAAAAAAAAATTATTTGCAACATCAAAGCTAATCATCTTGGTGTAAGCACGTTACTCAATCGATAACGCAATGTCCTAATTAGGAGAACACAATGATTACGGTTTAACTACTCCTATACAAACTATATTAGATATGCATGTTGTATGCACGTACTCTAGCCATCACCCGTTTCTATTTGAGCTTCCATTCCTCTCAGTGGTGGAGCTAGGGGGGCTAGCAGTGGCGGTCGCCCCCCTGACGGTTGAAATTTTCGAAGTTTTTAGCGAAATTTTTCGAATTTTTTTAAAAGTATCTTATGAAAATAGTCGTTCGCCCCCCTATATTCAAATCCTGGCTCCGCCACTGATTCCGCTAATCTTTTTTTAGTACATTTTGTGTGTCATGGTAAGGTAATTATACCTGTACTTTTAATCCCTGCATAATTGTTAGTTAAAATAAAGGTTAGTCATAGAGAAAAGTTTATTAGTTGACCACAAAACGAAACCATAGAACATAATCTATCTTGCTCATGACTCATGAGTACCACCGCTCATTGGCACACATCGCTTATAAACACCCATTTAGAAATTAATACTCCGTATCATTTAACAAACTAAATGTGTATTAAGGAATATAGTTAATTACCTGATAACCCGTGTCTAAAATTGCATTCATGTGTCCCAAACTGCAATTGAGTGTTTGAATAAGATTTTTTCGTGTTCGTGCGTCGAAAACTACAATCCAACAAAAAACTACCATTAGAAATCATCAAATACGAGAGTTTAACTTTCAATTTTGAGTAATGTATAATATTGAGTTCAAACATTAAAAACCAAAATAAGTAAAGAAGATGTACCAATCACAATAAGAAAGGAAGTACCTGAGTTATAACTTGTAATGATAAATGTTATGGTAAAACAATTGAGTTGAAGCCATTTATAGAGATAGAAGATTAAGCAAGGAGGCAAATGGACCGTCTAAATCTAATGCATATATATCAGTATAGCATTGAAAATGAATGGGAACAATTAAAACACCTGATTGAGTGCATTTCATATGGCAACTCTTCATCTCTTTTATTTATAACTCTCATGTAACATTTATTTGAAATAAATTTTGAAGCATTAAAATAAATAAATAAAAGTCATTAAGAGAAAGTCAAGTCAATATACTCACACAAGTGTTAGATAATTAAATATAGAGATTGTATAGTGATGCCACGTGTCTTCAAATGGATACTCAAACTAGCCTTTTTATATTATTTATCGATTTATACAATTAGGTCAACACAAACACGATGCACGATTTATTGGGTTAAATATGGGTTGAAGGGTTTGTGACACGTTTATATTTGACACATACACAAACCCAAACCCAATAGAACCCGTTCAATTTGCCATGCCTATTCAACTAATCAACTTGTTACTCATCTATAAGACTCTAACCATCCTCAAAACAAAACACACAACCTCTTTGCGGTCCTTGTGGAAGGTTATCAGACATGAAAATATGACCCGACCCAAATGGCCCGTTCCGAATTTGCCGAACCAAATCGAATCTGATCACCAAATTAAGTCGCCCCTTATTAAACATGGGTGGACGTTTATTATCACATACTCACATATATTCCCAAATAAGTTGATAATAACCCACCTGAAAATGATCTAAACGGGCTGAACTTGCCCGAATTCTCGAAAACCCGAACAATAACTAACCAAACCCAACCCCGGCCCCGACTGACCCATTTGTCAGGTATAATTGGTTATGGGGTTTTGACAGGTGGTATATGGGGTTTGAATGCTTGAATGCGAGTGTAATTGTGTAAGGGCATAAAGGCAGTATGGGTTGTAGCTCTACATGTTTTTGAGATAACAAATTTTCACTTTATCCGTTGTGGAGTAGCACAGAAAAAGAAGCGGAGATGGTAGGTGGCCGATAGAAGTCTAGAGTTCTAAGATGCGCTCAACACTAAAATTTGTTTTGGGGTCATGCTCTTTCATGGACATGATTTACTCAATCATGGACAGAAAAGACCATTATACCCCTTTCATTTTATTAATGTCATTTAGTGTGTTGCAATTTCAATTACTCTCAATTTACCCACTCCTCCAACTACACCAGCCAACCACCACAATTCGACAACCACCATGCACGACCCTCACTGCCGCTTCCCTTGCGCCACCGCTATAGCCGGGCATACCCACGACTACCACCCGACCCATCCTTTAAGATCCTGCCTCCCCTTTCCTCTCCTACGTAGCATCCGACCAAACCCACGACTATTATCCGCCCTCCGCCCTCCTCCTTCAACCCCACGACCACCATCAAACATGAATCCCTCAACCCTCAACCCTCGCCCCTTGCACGGTACAACCACCCGATCAACCCCCTTCCCCGTGTGCGTATGACCAATTTGAGCCACCATCAGCCCCCTCCCTTCTAACAGTGGTTCCCACTTTCATTAATTGATCTTATCATACTCTTTTTATTTATATGGCATAAATAAATAAAATCTTCTTACAATTCTATTTACTAATAAAATGGAATCACTTATTAGTTGATCCCTCATTGATATAATATACCATCATTTTATTTTTGAATAAAAACTCACTTAACTCCTAACTAAAAACTGAACTAAAAAATTAACTTCATGACACATAATGAGTTTTTGATACAATAACTTATTCTAACCGTATCTTTAACTTAATATACACTCTACATTGTATCTGATTGTGTTCATACGATCATCAGTTAATTATTATACTTTTAGTGGATATAATGAGATAATATTGTTCTCTTAAAGAAACAATGTTGACAAAATAGTTTTAGCAAAACATACAATCTTATTCGATGTATTACCAATTCTTATTATGAAATACTACAGTATATTTATCATTAAATTTAAAACGGAGTTGAATTAATGTAATTGCTACAAAATCTAACGTCCTTCCCTAAAAAAGCCGCGCATTTGTACGAAAACTACACAAATAATTATTAAATATTTACCTAACTACCTCCTAATTGATTGGTCTCAATATATATAATTACTATTGGACAATATTCCTCTCCTACTTAATTCTATACTATAAATATTTACGGTAAATTTTGTCACAATCTTCTGATAAATCATTGTTTAGCCTTATTTCAAAAATGACCATTTAAAAGTCAAAGTCTCTAACATCTTAATCTGAAAAAACCGCGTTTTCACTCGGGATCTACACTAGTTATAGTCAAAGACAAACCCAAATCCCAAATTTAAAAACTTTGAAATTTTTTTGGGCCATACCAACCATTCTAACAAAACTATTTTAGATCAAAATCACAAACCCAAAAATGTAATGTACTCCAAAGTCCATCATAGAAGCACATTATAAAGTCCATAAAAATTCTCAAAACCTAAACATTTATTCATTTACTCTTCTTCTTGTTTGCGCCTCTCTTCACTTTCACCAACTTAATCTTCGAGGTTTGTTCTTCCCCTTTTCTCTACATTCTCCTCTTTATCATCATCATTTTGTTAATTTTGTTTATTATTTTGATGGGTTTTGTTGAATTCATCAATTCTTTATTTGTTTTTGATTTTTGTTGGGTTATCAATGTTTGAAACTAGTACTACATGTTTATTGTTTGTATATTTATAAAATGTATGATAATTATTCGAACAAGTTATAGAATAATATCGTCTTACACTGTTACACAAAATCTGCTTTTTTATATGTAGATTGACGTAAAATGATTGGTTAAAGATGCTGTTTTTGTTTTGGGTATTGATAGTTTTGCCAAAATATGTGCCCTTAACAATCGATTGTCGATTCTCGATACTCGAATAAGTTTGAATGTATTTGTAGTTTGTAGTTTAATTTGCGGTTTCTCATTTGCAGGATAAGAGAAGATTATAACCCAATTAACACACTATGTCTGGGTAAGCAAATCCTATCTTCAAACTTCCGATTTATTGTTTATGGCAAATTCTCATTTAAGGCGGTCATATCCGTCTTAAGCTTAATCTTATTGTTTATAGTCTTCAATGGTTCTTATAGTTTTGGAAAATGTATACAATCAAATGGAACAAAAGAACTATTACGAACTTGAAATTATTTAATGATCAATATTGCGTTGTCATTATAATTTTATCGATTGTTTGGGTACTCAGTGAGGAAGTTGTTGCTGTTGCTGCTGCTGTTGAGACTGCGGCTCCAATCGGGGAGACTTTGGATCTGATGACTGCACTTCAGCTGGTAATCAAGAAGTCAATGGCCCATGGTGGCCTTGCTCGTGGGCTTCATGAAGGTGCCAAGGCGATTGAGAAGCACACAGCTCAGCTGTGCTTGTTGGCTGAGGACTGTGACCAGCCTGATTATGTCAAACTGGTCAAAGGTCTTTGCGGTGAGCACAATGTGGATTTGCTGACTATCCCCAGTGCTAAAACCTTGGGCGAGTGGGCTGGTGTAAGTAACAATTCTCGACTAACAATTTCTCTTAATCATGGTTAATTTTGTCTGCCTTTTCTCCACTCAGTTTATGTATTTACTTCTGGCTATCTTGTACTTCATGTTGCATTGGCTGTGTCAAATTCTTAGCTCGGTTCGAATCAGTCTGTTGTTCTCTTTACATGCTATATCATAATTACGTCCCAAAGCCTCCACTTACAGTCGACTGCTGTATATATTGACATGATATTAAAACGTTTAGAGGATTTATGTTGGAGTCAGGCGTCTCAGACTATCAGCACGGTTTCATTTGTGGAGTCATACGTGCTGCTGCTGCTGATAACTATAGACACAGTAATTTGTAAAACAAACCCAATTTTTTGCTTGTGAACTAGATGAAATTCCCGTCTGTACATATAAGCCCATGATTTACAAGTTTCTCCAATGTTAAGTGACTTACATTGAAACCATTGTGCAACACTAGCGAGCAGCGAGTATATTTTTTTATTTGAACCCTTTTTGGAATTCACTGTTCATTCATTAAATGTTGTAATACTTGTGCAGTTGTGCAAGATTGATTCAGAGGGTAACGCCAGGAAGGTTGTCGGCTGCTCATGTGTTGTTATCAAGGTAAATAAGTTGCATATTTTTTTGTTACTAATATCTTCCGTTTCTTTCAAATTTGCCAGCATTTTGATCATTTGAACCAGCTTTCTCTAAACATGTTATTTGATTGTATGTTTAGGATTTTGGAGAAGACACCGAAGGACGCCATGTTGTTCAGCAGCACATCAAGTCTCACTAAATCAGACATTCAGTACTATGCTTACTATTTGTGATTCAGTCCTAGTTTAGATTTTATTTCAACTTCTTTGGAGGTGAAACTATGAACACAAAAATCGATTATCTTTGGATGCTTTAGAGAAATGACATTTTTGTTATGGAGTTTGCAATCTTTTATTAAGGTTTTGATCATTGTTTCTTGGTTTCTACCAGTTAATTTCAGCGGTGTTGTGTGTTATATTTTTTTTTGGCGGGATTGTGATCAATGAACCGCCCTTTTAACGTCCCAAGATGATCTTAATCCTTCCTGAACCAACCCATTTACCATAATAATTGATAACCAGTACAAATATTTAGAAACCTCGCTGAATATAGCTCAGTCACTCAGTTGAGCGTGGCATCTTGTGTACCTTAATGATGATCACAATTCACAATATTCTTCCTCATGAGACAAGGACAGGCAACAAAATGATACTCGGTTGTGTTTTGCCAGCCAAGGGCATATAAATTTTTCAACTTGTTGACCGCCTTGTGACTTGTCACAACCCTTTTTCCTTTTTAGCCTCACTTGAAAAATCTAGTATCAATTTGTACAAATTTATGACTGTCGCAACTAACAAGCAAGAATTCGTGTAAACTTTTACATTCTCTGCCATGACAAACTATAACATTTGAGCAAATTTGAAGGCAACTCCCAAATTCATCTTAGTGCATAGTTGACAATTTCAATTTGGTTTATTCCACTTTCACAAATTCTCATTTGTGACGGATCGACCCGTCGCAAGCTTGCGACAGGTCAAATTCCCCTCACAAAAAGCAAGTGGGGGGCAAGTGGATTGCAAATGGAGCCCCCCACCTGCCTTGTCATTTGCTCTTTGTGAGGGGAATTTGACCCGTCGCAAGCTTGCGACGGGTCGCCCCGTCACAAGTAAGACTTATTGTTCCACTTTAGTGTACTAATATTCGGAACATTTGGAAAATTCCACTTGTCTGAGATTTTGGGTTATTTACCATTGTAATGACCAGAGTTTTGAGTATATTTTTTGGAGCAGTTGGTCTTGCTTCAGACGGACCATTTTGGTCTGAAGCAATAAGACGGGATTTTGTAACCACTTTACAGTTAGATGTAACCACTATTGAAAACAAGTTGATATACGCTGTGGTTACATTTTATCAAAAAGTGGCAACATAATCCCGTCTTATTTTTCAGACGGAATTAGTCCGTTTGAAATAAGAATTTGTGTTTTTGGAGACATAAGGTATAACATAATAACATTTTTATCCTACTTAATGATAATAGAGTGCAAGTAAGATACTCAAGTACATAATAAGTGAAATTTTGTAAGAGTTTTGCAAAATAGGTACCTTAGTTTGGCTGAATTATCTGTTTTTTTTTTTTTTTTTGTGATTTAAGGAGATTATATTATGTCAGCTAAGTGTAAAATAGTTCAAACCTCGGACATCGAAATGAAATTATTCAAACCTCGGATGCCAAAACGGGAATACGGGATTAAGCCAAAACTTAGGGTATCAAATTAGAAAAAATCATACTTGTTGATTCTTGTTCGAATTTGGGTGCCATGTCCTCTTTTAGGGTGGCATAAATTCTTGTTCAAGACGGCACTATCCGTGCTAAGAGAGTGCCTCACTTTGGTTTAAGACGGCAATATCCGTCCTAAGAGAGTGCCTCACTTTGGTTTAAGACGGCAATATCAGTCATAAGAAAACTTACTATGTGGATATATGCCATAACTTGGGTTATTTAATCCTCATATTTGGGGTTCTAGTGTCGGACTCTTGGGTGGTTTCAAAGAATAATTTAACAACAAATTGCATCATTCGAGCAGGCGGGTTTGAAAGACATGCTGGTGTTTCTAGTATTTTTTTCACTCTCGTATTACATATACACCACCATTTCTTAAATCGTTTACTTCAACGGTGCATTACTTTTTTTCAAAAACGAACATAGGAGAAAATACGTTGTAAGTTTACCAATGCAAACTTTGACAACTCTGATGCTACAGTAAGGATCCTGAGTGCGGGTTGATTAGGCGAGAGATACTATACTATGTTTATGATGACTCTGCCTTTCCATCTTTAGTAGGGAGATAAACACCCTCTGCTGCCATCCAAACATTGTCCCGACTCTTTTCTTTAACACCACAAACCTACACGTATCAATAATATTTGACAGTGTCAGTTAATAACAGAGAAGACTATGAGTCGAAGCCTAGCTAGTCGATCCACGCAGAAAATTTGAGAATAAAAGGTATGAATCACGATGACATTTGGGTCAAGCATTGTTAGCTGCAACTATCATATTTCAGAATGCGGATGGTAATAGCAGCAGCATAAAGAACAAATAGACAAGAAAATAAAGGTTTCCAAATATGTTACCTCTTGCTGACCACCTGCGATTCGTTGAAATTTCTTATCATGGCTGTGCAAATACCCCCCAGTGTCAACATGTTGAAGTCGGACCTTCTGGTCTTGCCTCCAGATGTTTCCCTTTCCCTCGATTTCCAGCCTATTGAGAAAAGTGAATTACGGCTCATCAAGTACTGAAAGAGGATAATCTCAAAAATCAACCAACACCATTCAAATTTGAGCCTTACTTCCAATAATCTCCAGTATCGGAATTATTTTCTCCTCCATAGCAGCTAACCTACGTTGGTGGTCAGAGTAAATAAGAATAGGCGAGGATTATATTTCAGTACATTCAATAACAAACTCGTACAACATAGAGTATATGTGTTTACGCAATAATACTCAGACATCAAATACAATGCCAGTATGCCACTGCCTTCGCAAATTAATAGTAATTGCACATGACACAAGAAAGCTCCAATAATCATAGGAGACAAGCAAAAGTATTATAGCCAGATAACGTGGGTGAACACTCAACAGTCAACAAAGTTGAATATAGTTTAGATGTTTTTTGTCGTGTTCACAAGATACAAATGATGGACTTAAACCTCTATACGATATTATCACTGCATGAAAAAGGCTACATGCACTGATGCACAGCGTAACTGACAAATACCTTACTGATTAGTATATGGACTTTATGGACTTTATGGAGTAACAATTATTGATTGATACAAGATAACTCAGTAATAGATATTATGTGCAATTGTTTACCTCCAAGTTACCCGAGATAGGGGATGCATGCAGATGGCTGTGTAGCCATTTCCGGGTCTTCATGTGCTGTAAGCGAACAATTGCTCCCTTTTTAATAGTATCCCCCTGCTTTGAGGACGTGTCTGGTACAGGCCTCACAACCTAGGTTCAATAGGAATGGATTGTTGAGGTCAAAATCATATGAAAGCCATAAAGAACGAATATTATACTTAAAAAGTGTGAGACTTACCCAATAGCTGTTGGAATCATCGACATTAGGAAAACCTGTCACCGATTGCTGACCACTTCCAGAACCGTATGGCACATCGTGTGAATGCAGCCTGAACTTTGACCTCTCATGCATCAGTTTGATGACTGACCCATATGTGACCTATAAAATTACAAATCATATATAAAAAAAAGGGCGATTTCAGGAAGACATGGAAGTTTGAATGGAGCGAGTTATAATTTTGACAAAATTGAAACTTGAAACTAAAAGAAAAAAAAAGCAAAATACATTTGCCTAACAAGTCACGAACCGGCATATTCAACAATAAAATGGCGATGCTAATTGAAAGACATCAAGCAATCAAGCATGGTTGATGGCGAACTAGAAATTTAAGTACCATACATCAGTTAAGAGCTTCGCACAAAAGAAAACTTCTTTTTGTTATGGCCGAGTCAAGCAAGTTATTTCATTTACAACGGGAATGCTATGGCTACTTTAGTGGATCATTTAATCCACGACAAACTGGTGACGCACAGTCATTCCACGCAGAGCAAAAATATAATTGATCCGCAAATAATTTAAAACTTAGAGTAAAAAGCTACGTTTTCACTTATCCCTCAATTTCAAGCAGGCAATAGAAAAAAGAGAGAACTCGGGTAAAGAGACCGATTTTCACATCCGTGAAACATACCCAGTTGTTCCAATCAGAGGGACTCGTATCTGTCGGTTTTCACGGTCTTGTTTATCAAATTACTCACTCCAAGGTCCCTAGTTATCCCAATAGCAAAATTATAGCACAAAATCTCCAACGACACATACAAGTCAGGAGATCACAACGGTAATTGATTCGTCACAACTCTACACTAAAAAGTCGAAAACAGTTTCCTTTTCTCAGACAGGCTTGGCTTCCCTACTGAATACCATTAATATAGCAAAATCATATAATTCCAATTCCAATTCCAACACCAAATTTCCTATTATCCGATCTCTAGTTTTCCGTAGCAAAATCAAGATATTAATAAAAATGACATGATAATAAAACAAAAACCTCCATTAAATGAATCAAATCATGTTGGCTAGCTCTATCAGTTGATCCAACAATTGCGTACTTACGTCTACTAAGATATCGTCCTTGATAACAGTAACCCATACTTACGTCTAATGAGGTGCACGAGCATTACAACTCTCCAACCTTACAGTACCGCCATTGTACAGACATTGTAATGCTCGTGCACCTCATTTATCATTTATCGTACTGTAAGGTTGGAGAATTACTATGTAAACAGTTAATTTCCAACTAACATTCGATCAAGCAAACAACACACTGTTCATAAATTAAAACAAAACCTCGAATTCCAAGTTTCAATCAAAATAACCGAAATCTTACGCAAATTATAAATAAATAAAAAATTGAGGACGATTGTACCTCGACGCCCTCCACGGCAGCGGAAACCGGAGGAATGACGGAAAAATGAGAGTGAAGAGAGAGAAAAAGAAAGATTGCGATGCCGAAGAAGGACACCGCCATTATTAGCGACGATAGGATTCACAGCAGGTTAGAATTATCGCGGTAAAAAGAATTTTCGTCGGCTTTCGAGAGTTTTACGGCGGCGATAGCGGTGGTTGTTGATCGGCGACGTATTTTCCGGCGAAATTGGAAATGAAGGTGTGAATTTGGAGTGAGGAGTTTGGAGTGATTTAGGGTGTGTGTTAGAAGTAATGATGTTGGAGAAGAATGACACGTAAGTTTGAATGTCGTTAGCCAATGGTCTGATGACATGTTGGAAAGACTGGGTGGACCAACCCTACAACTTTTTTTTTCGTCGGAATAGAGTTGTAAAATGTAGTTAGTCTCATTGAAGACGGTCGGATCGCTTTCATAAAGAGGCAAGTGAGAGGGTAAGGGGGAACTAAATAAATCCTCACTTACCCTTCCATCCACTTGCCACCTTGTGATAGGGGATCCAATCGTATTTATTGATAGCGGATATACCCCGTCTTTAATGATAATTTGTGTTTAAAATGATGCGCTTATTTTTGTAATACATATTTTACTCATTATAGTACACATTTAATGATGCTAACCTTTGTTTACATTGTAAAAGACAAAAAAATTGAATTTTTCATTACCCGTCAGCCGCCACCACCCTACCTCTGCCAACAACCCTTCCTCCTCCCCCCCTTCTGTCACCCGCCCCTCCCTTTTGCCAGCCATCGCCGTAAAATGTTGGTCGTCGCTGACATCTCACACATCGTAGCCACCCTTCCTTCTCTTTAACCCCCTCCCATTATACCGCCCTCGACAATGTCACATCCACTCATACACCCTCCCCCGAGGCCCTGACGCCGTGAAAATTTAGGAGGGGTATCATGTAAAAATAATAATAATAAAAATCACAAGACAAGGTACTAAATATGAAACATAATGAGTTATGATAAACCTCCATAACCCACCGCTTTCGCTCACATACTGCCGCGACGACATAATGACCACCATACCAACCTTTATCATGCTTTCCCGAATCACACACCACCTTTGGGGTACAATAATTATTTCTTATAGTGTACTATTAATTTCTATATGAGATTACCTAACAACATTTTATTATAAAGCATACTTCGTATATTACTTTATGACTTAAAACATATTTTATTTTAAGCTAGTTGCAACTAGCTTACCTTTGACACATCACTTTTTTAAGCTATAACCATTTCAAGGTACAATTTCCTCCAATGGTTTATACAATTTACATCTAGCTTGAGTTGACCCACTTTATAAACTCATTTATTTCCTATTGGTTATGCTTCTCATGTGGGTCCATTTAAGCTAGTAGCTCCATAGAGCTACTTGCTCAACTTAAGCTAGTCTATGTGGAGCACTTCAATGGTTAAGCAAGTAGCTTAAAATCTTTTTTATTTGCAAGCAAGTCCTTTTACCCAACCATTGGAGATGCTCTTATGACTCAGTTATATAAGAAACTTTTTTTAACAATGGTAGTTATGAGAAGAGAATAATAGATGAAGATGATTTAATAACAATTGTTTATATGACATACTAGCAGGGTTGGCTTTGTGTTTAACTCGAGTAAAAAGAAAAAACCCAGTGTAAGGGGACCAAGCAACGTTTAATTATATAAATCACTCACTCAAAAATCTTCTTATATCAAGCTACCTTACAATTGTTACAAGTTGATTAACTAGACATCTGTAAAAATAATCGATTTATAAAAAGTTAAAAACTGAAAACTAAATATCTACTCCCTCTCATCCACACCCAAGGTAACATTGGGCTTTTCACACTTGTCGAGACGCGTTTTGCAACGTGAATATCTTTAGCTACACATTATTAAAAATTATAATAATTTGATATTCTTGTAGTATTTATAATGATGAATCAAACAAGATCTCGCATGACTATATTTTCTCTTATATATTAGGAATAATATCAAAGATTCTCCACACCCATGAATAGTGCAAAAAGCCCAATGTTACCTTTGGTCTGGATGGGAGGGAGTATAATGTTAATACGCCTTGAAAGGAGGCTTGATGTACTATAACATTATCTATCGTATTCTTATGTTCACAATTTCATAATAACTTTACCTATCGAATCATTTTATCAAATATAGTTTGTATTTTGTATTTAAAAAGTAAAATTGAAACATCAAACCGAACGTGAGACACCAAAAAACCATAAATAAACCGAGTATTTTCAGAATCTAATTCCACCAACCAAAAAAAATTCAAATTTCATTTTTTCTCACAAAAAAAAAATGAGGGATATATATTACAAAAGAATAAGAATATCTATATTTAATTTTTGATATTTAATAGTATTTGAAATTTGAACATATCATTTGGAAGTTAGCTGGAGAGGGACATCATGTCTCTCTGTCTCCCCTCTTATTATCTGCCTTTTTCTTCCCTCATGCGTATGCGTGTGCGTGTCTCTGAATTCCAAATTAAGTTTACGCAATTTTTTCCCCTAAATGTTCACAAATAAAATTAATTTTCTCTACTTTTTCTCCTTTTTCCCTCTTTATAAGACCCTCATTTCGAAACCCTAGGCCTTAAACCATAAAATTTTCCGTCATTTTCCCTCGAGATCCTTCTCTTAGGGTCTCATAATTCTGTCAAACCTCGGTATGCCATCATTTTTATCAAATTAATCACCTTTTTTAACCTGTGTTTTCCTTAATTTGAATTGGGTATTGATTAAATTCATGTTTTTGTTTGTCAATTTTATAGTTTTGTGATTAATTTCATCTTTAGATTGTATATTTTGATGTTGGTATTGTTTAATTTCATAGAATTTTGATTGATTTCATTTGGGTTTTTGTTAATTTGATCAAATATTTGACTATTTTTTGTTAATTATGGCAGATCTTGTCGAGGAAGATTAGGTTTTGGAGGAGGGTTTCAAGGTTTTTGTGGGATTGGTGATGGTTAGTGTTCTAAATTGTGTGAGTGATTTCCCAATTTACCCACTTATGTTAAAATGACAGTGAGTAATTCTAAAGAAATGTCATTTGTTTACGAGAGCGATTCGATTCTGATTAGAGAGGTTTATGAGGGAAACCTTGAGAAAGAATTTGCTTTGATTTGCGAGATAGTCGATGAATACCCGTATGTAGCTATGGACACTGAGTTTCCTGGGGTTGTTCTTCATCCTGTGGGAAATTTCAAGACTAGCTTTGAATTTCATTACCGAACTCTTAAGGAAAATGTAGACATGTTGAAAATGATTCAATTAGGACTTACATTTTTCAATGATGAAGGGGAATTACCTACTTGTGGAACTGATAAGTATTGCATTTGGCAATTCAATTTTCGCGAGTTCAACTTAAATGAGGATGTCTTTGCTAATGACTCGATTGAGCTCTTGCGGCAAAGTGGGATTGACTTTAAGAAGAACAATGAGAAGGGGATTGATGCCAAGAGGTTTGGGGAGTTATTGATGTCGTCCGGGGTGGTTTTGAACTATAATGTGAATTGGGTTACTTTCCATAGTGGGTATGACTTTGGGTATTTGATTAAGCTGTTGACATGTCGAGACATCCCCGAGACACAAGAGGACTTCTTTGAGCTTATCAACACGTACTTCCCGACTATCTACGACATCAAGCACTTGATGAAGTTCAAAGATAACCTACATGGTGGATTGAACAAGCTTGGAGAAATTTTGGGATTGAAGAGGGTTGGGGTGTGTCATCAAGCTGGTTCTGATAGTTTGCTTACATCGTGCGCATTTAGGAAGCTTAAACATGTTTACTTTGGTGGGTCAGTGGAGAAATATGCCGGTGTTCTGTATGGACTTGGTGTTGATAATGGACAAAGTGTTTGCTGAGGGTTAGGAGCAAAAAAGAGAAAATCTTCTCCTAGGTTAAGTGCTGTATGTACACCCTTGTCTCTGTGAACATTTTTGGTAAAATCAGTTTTATAATCGTTTCGTAATTTGATAGAGATTTACATTTTGCTTCCCTTTTTTTTTCCTGCCATTGCCTTTTCTTTTTCTCGCTTGGACTTAGTTAGTAAGGGCACAGATTGAAGCTTCGCTTTGCTTATCTAGACACAAGCCAATCTCTGAGACCATAATATATCAATACATGGAAAATTCGACCCATTATCAATCATAATCGGGTTGTCACATTTCATAAAGGATTCTATTCGTTGGAGGTCTTACTTCCCTTCCTCATTTTCTAGCTTTCAACCAACGCTTGATGATGGTCGTGTCCTCGCACGTGTAGTCTGTTTGTAGTTTTTATCTTCGACGCCTATATGCGTGCCTCGACTTGATGGAGGATAATAGCATCTATTGCCAAATGTCAGTGGTTCAAAGTTGGAGGTAATATATGGATTGGGAAATCTAGGGGGTGGCTTTAGATCGGTTTTTAATTTTGTGTGTCGGTTTTTGATTTTGTTTTGTTGAAGTCGATTTGGCATTGTTTTGACCCAATTTTCAATTTGGGAGGTAACCCAGAGCCTTTTAGGCACTACGGTATGTTGTTGCTTTCGTAGTTTATATTGCATTAATTCCCTGACAACCACCCCGGCCTCGACACAAAATAGTATATAATCATAATGAAAACGTGTATACAGCCCCTCATGATATCAGAGAAGAGAACAGTATGCATTGCATTGAATTGATCAAAGTCTTAAACAGGGAGTACAGAATGCTGAAGTACATAAAACGATCTATTGTATAACTGTATTACAAGTTCATAACTTTGTGATGTGTTCTCTATATATTCCCTTGTTCCAAGCACCCTAGTCGAACATAACCACAACACAAGAGATGTCATCAAGGCTTCCCCGGTGTAGGGCCTCCTTAACCAGCTCTTCTGCAGCAGACTGCGGCTCGTTGACCTCTAAAATGCACTCACACGCTTCCTCATTCGTCATCACCTGGTAAGATGTTAAGATGTTACTTATCACTGCCAACTCTATATTTTGCATTAATTCTTATGCTGGTCATACCTTCCATATGCCATCACTTGCAAGCACTATGAACTTGGCATCTTCATCTACTTTCTCGACTCTCACATCCGGCTCAGCTGTTATGTGTTCCTTTAACCTGCCATCTCCAAATGCTCTCGTCATTCCTAGCACCCCGTCAACTCGGGGCACATTTCCTGCCATTACCATTAATCCATGTATATCTTCATTAGCTAAGCTTGTGTTGACTGTGGGTTCTATATAATACTATGTGTTTGACTAGCTATGGTCATGATGAATGGGAGTCACCTAGTTTTTGGGATACAAAACCACCACGTTCTTCGACGAGTTCCATTTCCTTCTCCGGCTCATGATCAACGGTGATCTGCTCAATTTTACGCCTTTTGCACAAGATACCACGCGAGTCACCAACATTGGCCACAATGAGTTTCTCCCCGTTGATTAAAAAAGCAGTAACGGCTGTGGATCCTCCTCGCCAGTCGGCTATTTTGCCTAATATCTGTTCGTCTGTTTCTCTGTATGCTCTCCTCACCGCTGTTTCCGGATCCTCCCAGAAGTCCGGCTATCCAACAAAGTATAGGACTCGATAAGTAACTCGGTCGTTCTAGATAATCAAAGACACACGAAATTAACTTCAACAGGGAGTTCAAAATAAATACTTGGTGTAACACGTTGTCAAAAAGATGCTGCTGCAGATATTTGGCCACCTCAGGACCTGCATGCCCATCAAAAATGGCGTACACGCCGAGCTCATTGCCGTTCATTCTGCGCCTTTTAGCAACAACACAGTCTTCCATGCCATGGTCTAATTTCCCCCGAACCATGTGAGATCCGTGGCTGCCTCGCCACTTTGGGAGCTCCACTTCCTCTTTATTTTTGTTTTCTCGTCCATCTTCCTGATATATCTCTCCATCTTCTTCCTGTGAAGGCAAGTTATTTTAGATTACTGTGGTAAAGGAAAATTAAGTAATTCTTTGTCGTATCAGAGCACTGACCTTTTTACCCTCATCATCGACTTCAGGAGTTTGTCCGACACTCTGCACTCGAACAAAGAGCAACCGAATGGTGAGATACTAACAAGACACATCTCTGTTTAAGCTACTAGATGGCTGTATAGTGTATAGTGGCAGCAGTACCTTAAGTCCTGCAGAAGCAACGTCATCGTCTCGGTTCAATTTCTTTTTCTAATTAGAGGGAACATTGACAAGGTAAATTTGATTAAGTAACAGTGCATTCAGATGCACACAATAGACTACTTCATACTAGGTTATTATGACTTTATACAGTAGAATAATACCTTAATTTCTGCTAGGACTTGTTCAACATCCTGCAAGGAAACATGGTATAAAGTAAATCTATGTACCATCTTATTTTACAAAATCCTAAACACTAGTTGGGGAGATCAATGTTCTACCTTTTCTTTCAAAGAATCAACATGATCTTCAGAAGTTGATTGTCTCTTGTGTACCTGTTTAACCCAAATTTAAAACCACATACTTAGTGTGTACCACCGACTGAAAACCGAAAATGTCTTAATCTAGGGTTCAAAGACGTAGATGTGAGAAGACATGACCCGACACCCGAATTGAGGGACCCGTGCCAAACCTGGATTGAAGCTATCAATATGACCCGAGCCGAATGTTTAATGTTGCGCACAATCCATTATCCCTAAATAACTTGATGATAATAGACCCAAAAATGATCAGAACCCGAATTGACCCGCTCACCCGCCCCGTCCTAAATTCTGTTAAACACGAAAAATAACTTGACTTGAACTGACCCGACTGGAACCCCGATTGGTTGACCCTTTTACCTGAAAGTAACCTGACTCAAACTGACCCAACCCGAATCCGAACCTGACTCGGTCGACCCTTTTACCAGGTCTAGATACGAGGCGTAATATTTTTTAGGTTCGGACGAAACCTACCCATCATCTTATTTCTAGAAATTAGACAATATCAAAACAACGATAAAGTAAAAATAACGTTAACTCAGCATACTAATAATACTCCTTACTACATACCTGCATAATGTAATCACAGTTTAAGTTGGTTTGATGAGTTGAATAATTAGGGAATGATATGATGCTTAAATTTATAAGACAAGGGATAAGTATGCAAATGCAACGAACAAAACAGCAAATTAACAAACAACGGTCCAATAATGGTAGAGTGAATACGACGACGTTTACGTGTCTCCGTAAAACGCACTCTCCAAAATTGGTGGCAGCTGCCCTTGTTCTCCACGTTCTTTCTTTCCTGCACTTAAATCTCCTCCTCATTTTTCTGCACGTTCTGGCTTTAGATTAACTGGAGTTATAAGTATTTGATTCCAATCTTATCTTGGCATTTGCATATCGGATGTGGTATTTACGTGTCTCGGTCATTGCTTTACGTTTTCCTTATTTGATCGTCTCAGTCATTTCTGTAATAATTAACGGTAATGATTATATCACTGACAATTTCATCGATCGACTACTTGGATTACAGACGGTTTAGTAATCTATTTAGATCATATTCCGCAACATTAAGTCGGTATCAAAAGGTTTTTTGTGACTAGCAGAGATATGATATACGAAACCTAATTGTTAATTGTTATTTAAACAATATAGAGAAGTTGTGAATGATTTTTAAATCACAATAAAAAGAAGGGTATGTGATTTTTTGAATCGTTTTAGATTATTCCATCATATCACGACCAAGAAATGACTCGTAGACTCCAGTGAAAAGGTCATCATATTCTGAAAAGAAAGAGTATTGAATCTTTGGGTCCATTGAACGAAAATGATAACGTGTAGTCGAGTACACTTGTGAAACAATGGCAGCTACACTATGAGAGGAAAATTTCACCATCTGAAAAAATAATGAACTTACACTGAGAAAAGTTTCTCAAGGTACAATTTACTCAATATCAACAGTTGAGAAAGAAGCATCAGTACCAAACTCTGAACCAAATGTGCTTGAACTAACATAAGTATCTGGCATCTTACTGATCGCCATAGCCCCGTCGTCCTGCTTCGTCTCGTTGCCCTTCTCCATTGTGGAAGATAAGTTGGAAGATCTAATCTTTTGCAGTGCGCTCGCTACTTCCTTCATCGTAGGCCTTTGCTTCCCGTTCAAATCCATGCATTTCATGGCGATATTAGCAAAATCCCTTAACTCGTCCTCCTTGGCTTCCTTCAGAACTCGACTGTCCACAATGTCGAGTAAACGACTTGTTTCCATGTGGAGAGCGAACTCCACTGCTATGCTTTTGAACCCACCAGAACCTACTGGAGACAGTGACTTCTGGCTGGTTAGAAGCTCAGCAAGTACTACTCCGAAACTGTAGACATCACTTTTTTCAGTATATTGGTGGGTTTGAAAGAACTCGGGATCCAAATACCCGAGTGTACCTTGCACACAAGTGGTCATGTGGGTTTTATCGACCACAGTCGTTTTTGAAGTACCAAAGTCCGCGACTTTTGCCCTGAATTTATCATCCAAAAGGATATTTGCGGATTTGACATCCCTGTGGTAGACAGGCGTAGCCGAATAAGAATGCAGGTAGGTTAAAGCTTCAGCCGATTCTACTGCAATTCGCAAGCGGGTACTCCAAGTCATATGAAACTCGTCACTAGGACTATGAATTTGATGACCAAGTGTCCCATTTGAGACAAACTCGTAAACTAACAATGGAACTTCAGTCTCTAAGCAACATCCTAGTAGTTTAACAATGTTGCGATGATTGATTTGAGACAAGATAACTATCTCATTAATGAACTGTTCTAACTGGCTTTCTTCTACCTTTTTAGACTTCTTGATCGCGACAACTGTTCCATCAAGAAGCATCCCTTTGTAGACTGTACCTTGAGCTCCTTGGCCGAGGATTCTATTCGCGCTAAAGTTATCAGTTGCTTTCTGCAATTCAGAAGAAGTGAAGACCTTTGTTCTGTCAATCGCGCCTTCTGTTGAAGTCATTTGCTGTTGTAATAGTAGACCACCATTTTTCTTGAAATGCTTAGATCTTTTTCTGACTTGATGCCGCTTCTTTAACAGCTTATACAAGCAGTAGCAGCAAAAGAGTATGATCACTGCTATTGAACATGCTACAATACCTACAGAAATCAGATATGAAATACTTCGGGTTTAGACTTATGAAATTAGAATCATTCTAAGTGTAAACTATTGGTTGAGCAAATTGATGTGATGGATTAACCAAGGTTACCTAGCGCTGCAATCCACTTTTTTTTGTTGCAACTGTGGGAATGTTTTGAGCCAACTTTGCAAGGATCTACATACAGATGAACACAGACAATTAAATTGCGATCAAGCCAAAAAACAAATACTTTTGTCGTTTATCTCCCTAACAACAACTTTTGGTTTAAAGGGAGGCACAAGGGAAAATATGATGCTGACGGGGTTTGAACCCAGGACATGAGTACCACCGCTCATGACTTTACCAGCTAAGCTAGCTGACATCTGGCTTTCCCTAACAACAACTGACATTACTCCAGTTTATGAAAGCTCTCGGATATGACAAAATAAGAAGGGTCCGATAAGGAATGTAGGGATGTCCTTCGTTCCTTCCGTTTCCAACCCAAACGTAAAGAAATCAAAGCGACAAAACGAGTGACCCATACTACAACAATGATAGCGAAACTTACCTTGGCAACCATAAGGAAGGTAGGGATTTCCTTGATAAGAATCAGCGCAAGTACAGGCAGTGCAGTTCCCATCTACACCTTCACTACAAAAAGATCTGCAATAAAACCTGCTATCCTGATACGCGGCCGCACCACCAGGCAACGTCGGAGGGTCCCAGTACAACAAAGTTGGAAAAGATTCTACACTTCCAATCTCTTGAATGATCTTGTCTTGTTTATACCAATCCACTAATCCAACATCAAAGCAAGAATTACCCACTTGACTACTAAACCCTATTTGGTAATAATCAGCTGATACAGTTGGTGAAACTGAACAACATCCAAGTCCATTACATGCACTTATCTTATTTTCTGATGAACCTTGACAAGTTGTAGAACACCCACCTATACTACTGTTGGTAATGTTCATCACATTGGCATGTCCTGAACATCCTTTCACTAAAAACACATTGTTTTCAGAAAATCGAAATGGCGTTCCTTGAAAATTGACTGTACTAACAATCCCAGAAGAAGAGTTATTACTCGGGTTAGTACTGTTACAATTTGTTTGCCAAGAAGAGGACACTTCCATTGTAAGCCAACTTTTCGGACATGAAATTTTGTCTAGGCAACTACTTATGTTTAACACCTCAATGTTCAACTTATGTAAGAAAGGCTTTGGTTTACCTGAAGAAGTGTTGCAGATAATTTCATACCAGGGATTGTAGTAACAATTTTTGCCAATTCCGAATGGATATGGAATTTTGACGGGTGAGTTTTCGCAGTTTTCACTACAACCCGGCCTTCCGATTGGTATACTAGTATCCACTGATACTGCTACTTGAACTAGCCAGATCACCATGAATAACTTCGGCAATATGCTGCAAATCATCGTAAACACTTACGTCTTTTTTTTTGGCAAGGTGTAAGGAGACTTTGAGCACCTTGTTACAATGTAGGCTGTTTCAAGAACACATTGAACACACAAATAGACATCAATGTCTAGCGGCTCAAACCCGTAATAACATGATAAATCATAAATGTCGGAAAGACGAAAGCTAGTACTTCCTATATAAAATGTGATTTGTTGATATAGAAGATATGAAGTGAGCAAGAACTTATCTTGTCCTCATAGGAAGCATCTTACGTTTACTTCCGTGGAAGTTTCTGCGAAGTCAAAGAAGTTATTCAATATTGCAACTTGGTAACGTTGAATATCAGAAAATATTACTCATAAAAAAAAAGATAGAGATTATATTATACTAATAAAAAAGAAAAAACGACAAGTTGGATTCTGCTTTTGTCCATGGTCTCTGACTCACTGTGGGACCAGATATCATTTCACAGTCAACAAATGTTCATGCGTGTATGACTTGTGATTGGAGGCAAATCCGCAGTTTGACAACTTTGACTCATGGTCGCTGAGTTCGGCTAATATAAATAATCATTTGAAACCGTCAAATTATAATAAAGCATAGAAAAAAAAAGCGAAAAATGATGAACGATAAAAATAAATCGAGGTATATTATGGAAAAATCGTTATGAAATTGTTTACACTCAAATGAGCACAGTAAATGTGACTGAATGGTAGCTGTAAAGTTAATCTAGTACAGAAGGAAAACTCCCTGATCTAATCCCTTCTAATGCGCTAGCAACATCTTTCATAGTAGGCCTATGTCTTCCATTTATATTCAGGCATTTCTTTGCAAGGTTAGCAACAGCAGCCAGCTCCTCCTCCTTGGCTTCCTCGAGTATTCGACTGTCCACAATGTCGAACAAACGAGATGTTTCCATGTGATTCAAGAATTCTCCAGCCAGGTTTTTCCAGCCATCAGAGTAAGTTTCGGAAAGTGGCTTCTTTCCTGTCAACAGTTCAGCCAGGACTACTCCAAAGCTATAGACATCACTCTTTTCCGTAAACTGGTGTGTTTGAAAGTACTCTGGATCCAAATACCCATATGTACCTTGTACACGGGTGCTCAAGTGGGTCTGATCAATCGTAATGGTTCTTGATGTGCCAAAGTCTGAGACTTTTGCCCGGAACTTAGCATCCAGCAAAATGTTGGAGGATTTGATGTCTCTGTGAAATATAGGCATAGTTGAGTATGAATGTAGGTACATCAGAGCTTCTGCTATCTCTGCCGCGATTTGTAATCGCATTTTCCAAGTAATGTACTCTTCTTCCTTAGGACTGTGGAGATGTTGAGCCAATGTCCCATTTGGGATGAACTCATACACTAGTGACGGCACTTCAGTCTCCAAACAACACCCTAATAACTTCACAATACTTCGATGGTTGATTTGTGAGAGAATTACGACCTCAGTGATGAACTGTTGTAGTAAACTCTCATCTAATTTTACAGACATCTTGATTGCGACCACCCTTCCATCAAGTAACATGCCTTTGTAGACAGTACCTTGACCTCCTTGACCGAGAATTCTGTTTTCATTGAAATTGTCTGTGGCATTCTTCAACTCCTGTGCAGTGAAGACGTTTGTTCTCTCATCATTACCTTCAGTAGACGTCATTTGCTGTTGCAATAACAAACCTCCGTTCCTCTTAAAATGTATAGCTCTTCTCTTGACAAGCCTCCATCTCCGTATTAGACGATACAAGCAATAGCCACAAAGTATCAAACTCACTAATCCCAAACTTATGCTAATCCCTGTGGAAATCACAAAATTGATCAGTTATGCCAATTTTTTTGATTTTCGAGTATGCACTAATGAGATTCTAATGATTCAAAGAAATTTATACCTAGAACTGCCCTCCAACTTAAAAATGGCTTCTTACAGCTGCGGGAATGGTTTGTGCCGATTTTGCATGGATCTTCTCAAACAAGCATAATAACAAACTATTAGCAACCAAACACAGGATCTGATCGAACATATTAGTACAACTACAGGCAAAAGTTGTGATGTGAGTTCCAAGTTTAAAATCCACCCAATATCCTCAAAAACTCACCTTGTCTCATCCTCCCACCACCGGACCGCCTTATCCAAAATCACTATTAAAAATGGCAAACGGGCCAAGCCGGTGGCTCAGGTTACTTCATTCGCAGGTCAATTCAAAACGAGTCAACGTTGTCAAGTCTAATACGAGTAGCAAATAATTAGATGATAATAGTGAAAAATATTACCTTGGCAACCATAAGGAAGGTAGGGATTTCCCCGAAAAGGCGGTCGACAAGTACAGAGCACACACCCATTAATCCTGCTATTATTACCACATACAGAGCTACATACCAGATTCTTATCCGAGTAGTCCACCATCCCACCAGGCAAACTCGGGACCTTCCACACCCATTGATTCGGGAGTACAGCATTATTATCGATCTTAACTATCTTTTGACGCTCATACCAGTCCCCTAGAGTGAACTCAACACAAGAATTTCGCGCAACATTAGAAAAACCTATCTTATAAAACTGACCTAAGTCACTTGTAAATGGTATAGAACAACACCCAATTCCATCACAAGTACTATTCCGGGTCAAGGCCAACGAATTCCCGCCTTGACAAGCCGTCGAACACCCGCCTACAACCACATTGTCTCGATTCATTACTGATGCATGACCTGAACACCCTCTAACCAAAAAATTACCGTCATACATGACGAAAGGACTATTGGTCAGGTCAATGCTAGCAGTAACAAATTGTGAAGAGCTGTTAATTCCATTGTTACAGACACTATGCCAGTGAGACGCCACTTGGATAGTTAAATCAACTTCGTAACAAGAGGTGTCACCATTGTTGTCTAAACAAGAGCTGATGTTTAACACCTCTTGGTTGAACTTCCTTAGGTATGGTTTTACAGTGGATAAAGTTTTGTTGCAAACAATTTCATACCAGGGATTGTAGTAACAATTTTTACCAATCCCAAAGGGAAATGGGATTTTGACTGTCGAATTTTCGCAGTTTTCAAGACAACCCGGTTTTCCTATAGGTACGCCCGGACGCTGCCCGAATATTGGCGTTGTTAGACTTAGACATTGCATTAAGACTAAAACAACATACAAGCTGGTGCAACTCATTGCTTGATAGAGATAAATGCACAAATTAAAATGTTTTTAAATAATTGTCATGTTTTTAATCTCTTATGCAAATGAAAAGAAGCTAGAGGTTGTTCGAGGAAGCCCATATAAGCTGACTTTCAAAGTTCAATACTTAAATGTCATTAAATAAAAATTATGGCTCAATTATTTAGATGAATAATAACAATATATAAAATATAGATGAAAGGCGCTACTTGCTTGCAACTTGACGAATGTATAAAATATAGAATCAATTGAACAAGGACATTAACTTTAGATATATACAGTCATACATGTAGTCAAGTATGGCATGTTTATCATGTTATTGACGGCTGATGCCCATCTTTTGTAGGACACCGGTCCTCGGTCGTATGTGGTCGTATTACATACGGAAAATAAAAAACGATCATCATAACATTAATTTGTAACGGATAATAACGACCATCATATACGCTACAAGTTTAGTACGAATAAAAGACGGGGATTTGAACTTGAAATATATACGATGTAATTCCGTAAGTGTAACTATTGGCAAGGCAAAGATACATCTAATGCTTTTTAATCTAGTTTTGGAAGCATTCATGTTTGACTGAATGATGCTTTTAAAGAAATACAATCTCCTCTTAACTAAAAGATTAAGTCTATCTACACATTTTCCCGCTCAAGTTACTGTACCAATGTTTTGGGCCCACACTCTTACTCAATACAAAATGGTCTATCAATACCTTATTCCATCTTACGTACAACCAATATCAATATATTATGTATTTATGTATCATAACTTAATCTTTAAGGTAAAAACTCACTTCATTCAAAAACTCACTTTATTCTTTACTTAAAAAGCTACGAATAATAATATAATCTTTTTAATACATAACTTTATAAACAGTATATTTATTAAATTTTAAAACGAGTTAATTATAAATTTAATTTTTCTAACACACCGTTCTACAAATATCGTGTTGTAGGGCAGGATCTATGCTAGTGTTCATTAAATCATCATGGTATAATTTATTATTTTATTACTGTGATACATTTTCAGTGCTTTAAGGAAAAAAAAACTATAGGCGATACTTGCATTACTATTGAATAAAAAAAGGCAAATGGAGACGCATCATAAAACAGATTTTGAAAAGGCAACCTACACAATTGGGCTGGGCGTACCTCACTAAGAGTTCAAATAAACGACCTAACCCAAAAAAGTTTACTTGGGCCTTACTTGATTATCATTTGAAACCCGAATTGTCCCAACCCCACCCACAAACCCGACGCAAACTTTTGATTGACCCGACCCTAAACCGCTCGGTTTGATTTACTCGATCCAAAATAATTTGAAATAACAAGTAGTAAGGCATATAATCATATATTCATATACATCAAAATAAAATTTCTATTGCAACGATCCATAATAAATAATTATTTTGTAAGATACTCCAATATTACTAGCAGTACGAATTAAAGTGTTTTAACCATTGCCCCAAAAGTGACTACCCAAATTTACCCAACACAAAATTGTCCCAATTTTATATGACCGTACCTAACCCGACCAAAAGCAACCCGACAACTTGACATCCGAAACTGAGCCGAAACCCGAAATGAATGTGTGGCTGACCCAATTCAACCAACCCGATTGACCCATTTGCCACATATACTTAGTCGCTCATAAACAATAAACACTATGTTTTGAACCAAGGTACTCATTCCCCCCTGGGCTGTCTTTAGAGTCATTCATGTAATTATTTAAAATTTTCCTCGCAACAAAAAAAAGTAAAACACTTGATTGGAACACGAAACAATTAAGAAAACCAAGGATGAAATAACTTGGTCTTATCATAGACTAATAAAGGATAAATCTAGTTTTATTTCCATGTAAAAGTCATAAATAATACTGCCTCTATAGTCTATTCCATTCACTTATTTGCCATTTTGCCGGTTTATATTTTTTACGATAATCAAAAGTAAATAAACCATCCGAGACAGAGGAGGGAGTATTAATACTCGCAAATCAAAATTAAACTAAAACTCACCAAAAAAAAGGACAATAATGAAACCATCTTATCAAGACCGAGAGATAGGAGGCTGTTTCATCCATAGTCCCGATGTCTGGGCAAAAAAACAAAGACCGACAGCGATTTTTTAGGATTAGGTTGTAATTATCATGTTGGTAGGGAAATTAGACATGAAAATAGGATTAAAGGAGAACCATGGAATGTGTCCATCATTAGCATGTGCTATCACAGGACTAGATGTCCAATACTTTTTCTCAAAGAACATCATCACTGATAAGTATCATTGAGTCTGATATTAGCCTAAAAGTAGGGCTTTGAGGTAGATGTTCCTTTGAGCTCCACTTATTGACCAACCTCACTCACTTGAGTTGCTGCCAGTCCTTTTACCGGCTTCTGGAGTTTCCTCTTCTTTTTAACTGTTTAAGATGCCAAATCTTTCTTGACTTACGATAACGTTATGTTACCGGTTGCCTTAAAGGTTCTCTTTGTCTAAGGGGGATTAGCATCCGAATTGTCCATAGCAGAAAATGTGTTCTATACTCCCTAGAAATTGGGGGAAATTTTGGGTCTAACTGTTAGAGGATGTTAGGTCAACAAGGTTCCTCCCTGGACTAGCACCTTTTCCGTATTTCTAGTTTGACTCAAAAAACGTTTCGCCTGTCTAGTGCCGTTATATCCGAGGTTCACTTAAATAGTACCAAGCTACTTTTATACAAAAGCTATAGACCATGGTTTTTGTAAAACAAATCGGACATATATTAAAAAAAATTAATTTAAAAAAAACAAAAAAAAACTAGTTTTCTCTCCTGTTGAAAGGAATTCTATATCTGAGAACCTAGATCTGCCAATGCTCCCGGGGGCCGGGGCATACGCCATGCGGCCATGGCAAACATGTCAGCCTCATAGTAATGTAAAACTACAGTACTATGAAGCTAATAAAAACTGTCAGTAAAGAAAACCCAGTTATTTTTGCCTGAGACGGTCTCACAGTTTGAAACGGTCCCATTTTATAAACGAGAATTCATGATAAATGTTTTTTTGTAATAAAAATGGACCGTTCATAGTGTGAGATCATCTTACTCTTTATTTGTGCAAAATCTAGATCGACTTCTCACTATTCATTTACCACTGACAAGAACTTCGCGTTTCTACCCCTAGTAGCATACCAGCATTCCATCCTCCTAATGTTTTTACTGGTGTGTAAGCTTCTGACAAATTCCAATTTCCAAACCAACACACTGAAAACTGACTGTTGTTGTGACGATAAAATTGAGGGGATAGATACTGTCATAGTGTCATAGTAGTCTTCACCATAATTGTAGGGAGCAATCATGCACAATGATAATTATGATTAACCTCTCCAAACCTTAAAGCTTTCTTTCACATGACATAACAACAAGCTAGAATAGCAAGTCCTTAGGCTCTAAGCCTCTAATGTCCCACCATTATGTCCATTGCCTCTAAAGCCAATCCTCTCTTTCGGCTCCTTCTCGCATATCCACTTCTTTTCTGTCCTCTCTCTAGGGATACCCCCTAAGTCAACCATAGTATAAAAAGTCACACTTGGGTAGCACTACTCGCACTGAGCTCTGCAGTATGCACAACATGGACCCTGAAGATCCGGTTTCTACGCCCTCGACCCCAGTAACCCCCAGTACTCCTGGGGCTCCGCTTTTTGGAGGATTCAGGGGAGATAGACCTAGCGCGACCCGTAAGAAGTCCCTTCTTGGTAAAGGATGCAATTGCTTCAAGGTTGACACTTGGCCTAATGAGGAGGGGAGCTTGCCTGCTGTCACTTGCACTATTACCATGCCCCCTCCCCCTGTTCCTCTTGCTAAGAAGGTACTTTTTTCAGTTTTGGCCACAAGCATATATACGTTCAGAGATTTGCTTTTACAGAAGTGTTTTCAAACCTTAAAGATATACTCCGTATTTCCTAGAGGATAGTAAAGATTTTACAGAAATCCTGTTCTTTAACTTAATAGCATTATATTTTGCTACCTTCATCCCATTTAAATCCTAGTCATTTAACTTTGATAGTCGAACGAGGCCACTGACCATCAAGAATTCCAAATCTAAGAATAAAGAATGTAATTTTTGTCTTGTTTGATCATCAAAAAAATATATGAATACTAAACAAGGTTGACATTCTGTAGCTACCAAAGTCAAATGATATAATATAAACAGGATCGTGGGAATAACAAACAACAGATAGAGAGAAGATGAACAAAACCTGGAATGCTATGACGATCAACTGACACAAATTTTATCAACAATATATCATTATATCCTATTAATCAAGAAAATTCAGAGACTGACCGTTGTTTGAACACTTGTGTAAATGTGGCTTAATTAACCAGGTGATTGCCGAGTTCATGGGCACCCTTATACTCATCTTCGCTGGTACAGCCACTGCCATTGTGAATCAAAAGACACAAGGATCAGAAACACTGCTAGGACTAGCTGCTTCGACCGGCCTTGCTGTCATGATTATCATCCTCTCAACAGGGCACATCTCTGGCGCCCATCTCAACCCCTCTATAACCATTGCCTTTGCTGCATTGAAACATTTTCCATGGACCCAAGTAAGTAACCGCAAGCGTTTTTTGGTTGTAAAGGGACTCAGTAGTGCAATTTAATGTGACAACTTTCAAATTCAAGTCATAAACACCACCACTCAGTAACTCTACTGATTAAGCTACCGGATATCAACAGTAAAAACTAAAATTTTACTACTTCCGCTACTCCACTTGGTTGACACAACTTTTTTGGAGTAGAGGAAGGATGACCCACTTGCTTACATGGTTTAGCATAATAGAAGTGTAAAAGTTCTGACGAAACAACTAAAAAAAGAAAGGTGTAAGGAACCCAGTGGGATAGATGGCAGTATTCAACCACACAAGTGAAATCATATTGAGTTAGCATAAGAACATGTTATAAATTGGTAACTTTGATATAGGTGCCATTGTACATAGGAGCACAGATGCTAGCATCCATATGTGCCTCATTCATGCTGAAAGCAATTTTTCATCCCATTATGGGTGGTGGAGTAACAGTTCCTTCAGTAAATTATGGTCAAGCGTTTGCGTTAGAGTTCATCATCTCATTCAACCTCATGTTTGTTGTAACTGCAGTAGCCACTGACACAAGAGCTGTAAGCATCATCCTTTTCTTTAACAGTTACTGTACTTTGGTTATGTCAATAAATATAGGTTTCCCATCTGAAGTTAAATCAGGAAAATTAATATAACAAAAGGAATCCAAAGTTGTTTACCTTATCCTTCCAGCATTTGATTCTGCTTCAAGACTCAGACAAAAGCAAATGTATGCTTGCATCTCCCAAAAGCTAAAATATCATTTCCAAGGTATATTATAGATAGATAGATTCAATTAAGAACAAAGCCCGCTCTTCCCAAAGTGAGAATTGCTCCATACATAAACAACTTGGACTGTCTGCAGTCTCGGAATTTTGTCTTTTCCTGGGTGCCGAGCGTGCATATCTGTGGGTTGTGTGACACTACTAACAAGGAACTTAAAATATCATCAATCTAAGGATTCAAATCCAAGTTGTGTGCAAAAACTAAATACTTAAACGCTAAGAACCTCTAAGCATCATGGCTAAGAAAAATACAGAGTAAGAACAAGTTAAATGAAGAGATTCGTCGGTAAGGAGGAGAGTAACAGAATACAAGTGAAATAATGCAGCTAGCATTCTAACAGGGATCCCGAACCAACTAGGATCAAACAAACTACAAATGATACTGAATATGGCAATAAATACTGACATTCATAAAGGTGGCTGTGAAATATTCTTGCCTTGTTGAATGTACTGTCAAATATCAGTTCTAGAAACACGGACAAACAATGCCGAATGAGATTCTGTAAAAGGTCGGGCTTTTGTTCCTGAGGGGAGTTGTCATTTTCAGGGAAAAAAAAGGTCCCAACTATTAATGAAATTTACGTACATTATAAAGCTGTAATGTTTACGACATTCTGCAGGTAGGAGAACTGGCAGGAATTGCAGTAGGGGCAACTGTCATGCTCAATATTCTCATAGCTGGGTAAGCCTACAACCTTCGATTTCAAATCTAAACCATCTTCAAGCAGTTCTACTAAATAAACACTAGTTCCACAACATGATCTTTAGAAGAGAAAATAATATCCAAAATGAACTTTAAATTACATCCCGTCACAGAAAGTTTCATATATTCAAGGTTAATTTCAAGTAAAATTTCAAGAAAGTCAACGGTGTTTTCTGTTTAGTGGAATTTCTTCAAGGCGTTTTAGAAAGTGCACAAAATGTTTTCAATAACATGAAATTTGCACTTCCAATAACGACCAGTAAACATTAGATTATGAAAGCCATTTTTTTTAAAGGAGAGTTGGATGCTCTTTTAGAAGTACAAAATTACAAATTACAACCACACCACCAAGTATGTTAAAATCAATTTCCACTGCAAACAGAAGCATCCAAACCATAATAAACTATGAACCACGAATAACCACCATCATTTCATGATGAAACTGTCTGAATACTGAGTTTTTTCAGATGGTATATTTGACTCACTAAGTGCTATCTCTGGAGTCTGGATCATAAAATAAAGAGGAACTCTACGACTCC
Source organism: Heliosperma pusillum (assembly GCA_022085475.1). Lineage (NCBI taxonomy): Eukaryota > Viridiplantae > Streptophyta > Magnoliopsida > Caryophyllales > Caryophyllaceae > Heliosperma > Heliosperma pusillum. The sequence goes on along the minus strand of JAIUZE010044576.1, from coordinate 71,867 downwards.
TGCAACAATAATTTCAACATTTCCAAATCTATCTTTCTGAAAAACAAAACATGAACATGATTACATACGATTATAAACATGTAGCTGAATATTATTAATGCTTTATTTCCACTTTTTGTAGGCCGATGACAGGAGCTTCTATGAACCCAGTAAGGACACTGGGACCAGCCATAGCTGTAAATAATTTCAAAGGTGTATGGATATACCTTATTGCCCCAATCCTTGGAGCACTCTGTGGAGCAGGTGTCTACACAGCCGTCAAGCTGCCAGAGAATGACGAAGATGCCCTCAAGCAGCCTTCGGCAGTAATGAGTTTCAGGAGGTGAAGGCATTGATGACAAAGATGTTTGGCCATGGATTAAAATCACAGACTTCACAGTTTACATGCCTCTCGCGAGTTGTCTAATAGATGGTAAATATGTTTAAAGACCAATCAACAACTAAAAAGAGAATCAAGTGGTTTGTGGAACAAGGGTGAACTCTTACGTTTTACATTTGTTATGTGAGAAATCAAGATCCATCTCAATTGAAAAGGCTCATTGACTGTTTTACTCTAGTAAGAAAAGTACTTCCTCCATTCCATATAATACTATACATTATCCACATTCCACTTGATTCTATACATTTCTATTTATAAATAACATATGACATAATAAAGGACCATAGTACCCTGATCTTTCCAGACTTTTACCACCCTACTCTTCAACACTCTGCCACGCGCCCACGCACCACAACCGACCTCCAGGATCCACCACCACTTGACCTCAAACCCACCACCACCCGACCCAAGCGACTACCTAACCTCCACGGGCACTTGATCCCACCATTAGTTGATCCCAATTCCCAACCCTAACTTTACCAAACGACCCCACCACCACCACTAGTAGTCTCGCACATTATCATCGTAGCACCAAACCACCACCTACGTCAGTCACAAGTTCTCCGCCAGGAATATGACCCATCACCTCATCTAACCATCAGCCCTTCACCCAGTCATCGCACATGAACCATTGCTCTTTGTTCAGCCATCTGATCACCTCAACGATCTTCTTTCTTCCACCCACAATATGCCTTCTCTCTCACCATCATGGCCACACCTTTTACTACCATCATGGCCAACAGTTGTGAGTCAGAGGCATTAGATGGCCTAATAGCGGTGATGTGGGGTGCTAAAGGTGTTGGTGTGGTGGATTTTCCGTGGTGGACGTGAACGGCGTAGGTGGGCGGTGGTGGAAGTGGTTGGCGTTTTGGGGTGGTGCCCGGTGTTCTTGGTGTGCGCGGTATACTTCAATGCAACTTAATTTTTTTAAATGGTCCTATCATGGAAAGTCCATTAATGCGCACACACACACACATACAATTGAACAGCAGACAGTAGATGGCAGAGCTGTTTATATTTGCTGATGCAACCTACTGAAAGGGAAGAATACGAAAATGAAAGTACACTACCCAATACCCAGTAAAGACTAGAAGACTAAAACAGAGTATACTTCATAATATCAGAAGCACAACAGGTTTATTTTGCCATTTTAAATTATTTCATCATATTCCACACCAAAAAAAAAGGTGAATTGTTGTTTCCATTGTAATGAAACAAGCAGGGAACTGACAAGATGAAAACAAAACATGGAAATAGATACAGACACCACCAATGAAAAACTAAGGGCTAACCTGCATGATTTCAGCGTCTCTAATGAGATACCTTCATTCGGTAGGGAACCACAGTCACCCCTCAGCCAGCCAAATTCAGATAGAAGGCTCGAACTGAAGCCCTTGGAAACAACAATTCTTTGTAGTAGAAATTCCAATTCTTATCTTAACAAAACATCTTTTGCATTACAATACAATAAAGCACAATTCAATGACGATAGCTGGAGTCAGCAGCATGATATGCTCACGTGATCAACATCTTGCAGTTGATGAGGTGCAACCAAGTAAAGATTTATAATGAATCGAGTATATAAACTGTTTCCTTCCCTACTCAGGCTACGTACATTCCACTCCAATTACATAGCAAGTGAACTGCATTTGAAACAAATGCTTAGCACAGCATACCTGAGTTAATATAGAGCAATCTTGCGTAAGAGAAGGCTCTTGCCCAAGAAAACGTTTAAATTAGCCATATGTAAAAAATAAAGCAGGCTAAGGAGTAGCTAAATGGTAGGCACTACATGCGAAAACTCTACTCTCTGGCGCAGTTGATTATGTCATTGAAGCTTCGTTTCGTGTTAATGTCTGCTATAAGTATGTTAAGATGAAGACGCATGCAGACATTCCGGAGTCCAGATACATATACATCATGCAAGAACTCACAAAGGGTTTGCTAGTAAGATTGGAGTCACCAACTCATCATGTTAGACACCATCAATAGAGAACACATCAAATTTCTCAGCATCAGATGTCAGTGCGTCCCAGTGTGACACAGAGAATTAATCGAAACTCAACATACAGTAAATTCGTTCAAAAGTTTGGAATTGCAATCTATCATATTTCGGGTGTAAGAAGTTATCTAATACAAAAAAGTCTCCACGCTTGTGCGGTTAAGAGCTATCTGCTCATAAAGGCAACGAAAGCAGTTGGAAACATGACAACCCTAATTCATCTTATCAATCAGCTCATTAATATACTCTTCGCGATTCGCAGAGTCACCTCCTATCTTGTATGGATTTTTCTTCCCATCAAGAGCGCCATCTGGCCTCGCAAGAACAAAGGGCCAAAGGAAACAAGCTACTTCCTTAAAATGTGGACCAACATTGGCGATCTCATGGAACAAATCCTCCAGACATAAAATACCATGTTTCCCCAGTGCCTGGGTTATGAAAAAGAAATAAAGAAAACAAAACACTCGTGTTACGTGAGGATTTGCAAGCAAAAGCCGGTGGAAAACAAATGTATATATAATATTTGCAGTAACCACGACTCCCTTACCTTCTCAATGATGTTATTGTCTGTGAGGGGAACCGTTTCTTTTCCCAATCTCCCACGACCCTTCTTGAAGATGATGTCCCTCACATTCTTTAAATTTGGATAACTAAGAATGGAACAACAACCCCGATAAAAACAAGCAGGAGACATCAAACAAATACCAAGATGATATAATATATATGGTAATGTATTAGATCGATGTATGATAAAAGTGATCTCCTTACCCATAGGTTACAAATGGCTCCACCTTCTCCAGCATGGATAGAGTCCCTTCCGTAGCTTTCAAAAAGACACCATTAAATATTCTCTTTAATCCCAAGGACTTCAGAATTTTTTCTAGTTTTGGATGGATGGCCTTTTTACTGTAAAGCACATCAGAATAAGCAAACAAGACAAGAACCAAAAGGTAAGCCTGCATAAGTTATACTCGTACACAAGAAGTTATAAACTTGCCCTTGAATTCGAATGACAAAGAGCAGCTTTGACGATGGAGCTGTATCAGAAGTTTTCCGTGTCTTTACTCTGTGCTTCATCTTGACAATATCCATTTCCTAAATCAAGTTCCAACAGGAAAGAACAAAGTAACAATCATATGCAAGTTACAAGTGAAACTCCCACTGTCAAGCATGAAAGTGAAAATTCAGGCTAGAGAAAGAGAGGCCAGACTTACAAGCATCGTAAAAGCTATGTATGACATGAACATAGAATATGTCATTTTTCTTAAATTGTAAATCTCACTATTGCATAAACACTTGATGCAATCTCAATCTTACTGTCAAGAAACCCAAGAATATGAACTCTTGTGACTCATAAACCCTCAAAGATGTGATATACTATTATACTCCATCCATCCCAATTTTATTGTTCCTCCTTCTATTGTGGGAGGATTGAAGGAAAATGGTGAAGTACCTCCTCAACAGTTTACCCCTTGAATGAAAGAGAGTTGAGACAATAATATGAACTCTCAGTCTTACTGTCAAGCAACCCAAGAAGATGAACTTTTGGAAGGGTGATAAACTCCATCCATCCCATTTTTATTGTCCAGTCTTCATTTTGGGAGAATTTAAGGAAAATGGTGAAGTACCTACTCTACCCCTTGAACTAAAGGGAGTTGAGACAACAATATTCTGGTGGCCGGTGGGGAAGATGATATTTAACTATCCAGGGGCAAAATTGGATGGGCAAACTTTTTCCGTACTAACTTTAGAAAGGGATAATAATTTTGAGATAAATTTTTAGGGGGAGACGATAAAATTGGGATGGAGGGAGTAACAAGTTAGATACTCATATTACACTAACACCAAACTGCAGCAATGAAATTACTTGATTACAATAGCTACTCAAATCAATAAATCCTTAGCTAAAGATCACTACCACCCATGACCCATCTTTGTTTTCTTCGGCAATAAAAACCGAACCCATTATTTTAGTTCCACTATTAAACTACTTGTTAGCAAATCACTTGAAAATCAACAAGCAATCGAAGAAAAAGAAAAGATTTTCCTATGATGCATCCCTATGTTTTCTTGAATTCTACATAAATCGTGATTTTTTTAGACTGATTACAATCATTTGCCTACATTTGAAACTAATCATTGAATTCAGGGGTATGATATACTCTATATGTTTTTTAACAACTAAGGATATATATTAGAATTTGAAAATTTACACCGTCGAAAATACTCAAAAAAACCAACACATTCATCCCTAAACATCATTATACTCAAGTAATCAACTACTGCACAACAAAAATCGATCGTGTTACAAAAATTCCACTCTCCAAAGTACTCAATTTCTAATAAACTACTCTAAATCAACAATCAGAATCAAAATAAATGAAAACCATCCCAAAACGAAATTTAAACCAAATCAATAATCAAACAAACAAGTAAACAAACTCAAATTATTACTTTGATACGGAAATCCTTGATAAAATCTTCGGCACGTTTAAAAGCAAGTTTCTTATTTTCCTGAATTTTAGACTGTCTATCAAGTAATTGTTGTCTCCTTCTAATTGCCCACTCCTCACTGTGTTTCCGCTTCTTCAACACCGTTTCTTCAATGTAATTCAGCTGATTTTCTTCTTTTTCCGCCATTTTTTACCTGCAAAAATAGTTATCATGAAGAAAGTATTTCAATTAATTGCACAGTTAATGGATGAAATATAGATATATGAGTCGAATTACGTTCACAGATGAACTAACCGGGAAAAATAGTGCTGTAGAAGTTTGCCGATTGAGGAGGAAGGTGAAGAAGATGAAGATGAAGATGAAGATGAGAAGAAGGTAGGGTTTTGTGAAAGGAGGTTTACGTGTTTATGAGCACATTTTTTTGAAGGTTATGTAAGCTCGAGATCGACTCGAGCTGATGTTTTGGTTCTTGAGCACAAGCCGAGAAAGGCCAAACTCGGGCTCGGCTCGGCTCGTTAGCGCCGCGCTCCACTACACTCAAGCCACTTTGGTTGGTAGTTTTACCATTGTCAATCGGAAAATAGAGCATATACTATATCTCATTACACAAATTCTCATTGAATACGGGTATATATCCGTCTTCAATTAAAACTAGTCGAATCATTTCTCACAAGAAGGCAAGTGAGAGGATAAGTGAAGATCCATTTAATTCTTTACCTGCCCTCCCACTTGTCTCCTTGTGAGAGGGGGTCCGAGCCGTATTCAATGAAAACGGATATCTCCTGTATTCAATAAGAGTAATTGATCCAATTAAGCCCCTCACGACTGATCGAGTAATTTATAATTGGGATTTTCCCTCAACTCTTTTATTTTTTTCACTTATATCACTTTCATTTTCTCACTTATATCTCATCAGTTCAAAAAAACAATAATTTTTTTCAAACTGCATATCTCGTGAGACGATCGGTTTGAAAAAAAAAAGTAACGTTTTCTGAAGTTATATCCAAGAGTTACGTATGATCAAATATTTTTTACCTATATAAGAGGGGTATAACACTATAACTGTATAAGTGAAAAAAACTAAGGTGTCGTTTTGTTACTCACTAAGCAATACATGAATATAAATTCATGTGAATTGCAAAATTGACATATTATTTGGTTAGCCCAATTCACATGAATTGAAAGTTCCCATGAATTCCAATTCTTCAATCAGTAGGTCTTGCTTGCGACGGATCGGATCTTGCGACGGGTATTTTGTGAGAGGAAATGGGTAGAGGGGACAAGGTGGACACCCCCATGTGCTCTCCACTCACCCTTGATGGGTATTTTGTGAGAGAATATGGTATCCGTCTTAAGCTTATGACGGATAGTGTCCGTCACAAATGAGAATTTGTGTTCTTCAATATGGAGAAGGTTGCTTGTGTAGGTCTGCTTGGGTAAGTGAGATTGGCTATATGAATTGCACTTCATTCATGGCAACCAAACAATATTTTCTAATTCACATGAATTATAAAATTATGTGTTTTATGACGTCCTACGTAATACAAATTCATAAATGAAACCAAATGACTCCTAAATAATTAATGGAGCATTTGGTAACGCGAAATTGATTTCATTTTCATGATTTGAATTGTATAAATCAAAATGTTTGAATTCCATTCCAAATCTAATTCCAAAAATTCGTTTGGAGATCACTTGGAAATCAATTCCGGATTTCAATTTCTCAATACCGTTTGGGAAACTCATGGAATTGAAATTAGAATTGGGCGGGGCGTGAATGGGTCAAAATCACCAAAAAAATAAATAGTGACGAAAAATATTTGCGATTGGAAAAAAAATGCATAAAAAAAGTAGTGTTGGAATTGAAATGACTACTATATGTTAGGAATTTGAGAGACCTAAATTTTAACTAGCTTAGAATTGTTAAGGAATTGATTCCAATTCCAATTCCAAATTCTTAGCGTTCCCAAACACTTAAAATGTCTCAATTTCAGAATTTAATTCCAATTCAAGGTTCCCAAACATACCATAAGGGGTAACACATGAGAAAACCCCTTTGTTGAGTCCTCCGCAACAAGCTTATAGAAATAGGTGCAAGAGACCGGCTCATAAGCAAGTGAGGTATCATCCTAAAACCAATTGGTGAAAGGAGGAGTATCACACTTTTTTATAACCTAATCCCATCACTATTATATTACCGATGTGGGACAATGCTCACCCCCACACATATAGAAAGAGGCATGCATTGTAAACCAATTGAGCTGAAATCTCTAAGGAAAGTAGAGAAAACAGAGGCTTTTACTTGGATTTAAGACTCAGACTCACAATGACACATAATGACCATAAAAACAAGGAGAAATTGTTCATTACAGCATTTCAAAAACATGATTTTGAAAATTACAGCCTTATATAATATCTTTTTTGAAAATTACACACAAATAATCACTTATGATGAGAAATTACTGTCAAAACTTTCACTCCGGCAGAATCTTTTAGCAAATTTTGAAATTTGTCATTTAAGTTCATCATTTATGGCGAAAATGTCAGCCTTACCACCAAACACCTCCTTCTTATATTTACTCTTATGTTTGAATGTTAAAGTTTTCCTCCGTTTCATTTCTCGGTCTTCAAACTTTCTCTCACTTCTTCATTTCTCTTGTTGGTTGTTGATACAAGTCGTCCTTGAGCTCTAAACCACGGGTATAGTTTAATTGTTATTAATTTCATCTATATTGTTTGTATCTCATTTTCCCCCAAATTGGAAATAATTAGTGTTCATCAGTTTAGGTGAAATGTCTTCAAGGTTGTTTGAGAACAGTTCTTCCCCTAGTAGCTCAGGATGTAGCTTTGGAGAGCGACGAAGATGCTACTGCGGTAACCCAGCTGCTTTTGCCACTTCATGGACGATCAACAACCCATATAGGAGGTTTCAAGCTTGTTGTCACGGGTTGCATTATTTGGCCATGGGTAACTCAGGTGACACACCCTTTCCTCTTATTGGGTTTAAAACATATAAAGTCTAGTAGTTTCTAGAAAAGTCTAGAATGTTCTAGATGGGTCTAGAACATTCCAAAGAGTCATAAAAGAGTCCGGAAGTGTGTAGAACATTCCGGAATAATGTATAAAAGTCTAGAAGGGTCTAGAATGTTCTAGAAGGGTCTAGAATGTTCTATAAGGGTCTAGAATGTTCTAGAAGGGTCTAGAACATTCATGTACATGGTAGAGTTTTCTAGTAGTGTCTGGAACATTCCGGAAGTTTCTGTGATTGTGATGTCCAGAGCATTCCACAAGGTTCCGCTTCTAGAGTATTCCATAGGAGTAGTATAAATAGGGGTGAGGGGCTTCATTTGCCAACCATCCTACCAAACACACACAAAACATTGTATCCAAGCCTTGTAATTCTTCTAAGCATTCAAGTGTAATATAAGTAACGTTCCACACTTGGTCTCTACAACACATATATAATTCCGCTGCAAAAAGGGTTGCCTGACTTAGCTTGCGAAGGACAGTGAGTTAAGTGGCACACGAGCTTGGTTTTCAAGTGTCAAAGTAAACCAAGGCGTGACAAGTGGTATCAGTGCAGGTTCGCCTGCGAAGACCATACATTGCATAAATGTCGAGTGTTGAAGCAACTAGTGGGACTGTTAATGTTCAGAAGGCAAAGGAGTCTAATGTTTCTCGGCTTGCGCGCTTGGATGAAGCTGTGGTGCAGCACCAAGGGGCGCTTGAGGGAATCAAAGAGACGTTGGAGGATGTCTCAACCCAGGCCAAGGTGTTGGAAAATAGGGTGGACGACCTTGTGAAGCATGAGACGCAAGGTGCGTTAAACGTTCAGGCAAGCTCACTCGAAGAGAGGCTTGACAAGAGGATGGACGAGAGGATAATGGCCCTAGTCCAACCCCTCTTAAAGCGAATTGGCGAGCTTGAAGAACAAATTGTGGTGTGTAGAGCTGCAGTGGCGGGGAGTGCCACACTGAGGGAGGCATCAACTAGGATCAAGGTGCCTCAGCCGCCGAAATTCAACGGGAGTAGGGACGCAAAGGAGATAGATAATTTCCTATGGTGCGTCGAGCGCTACTTTGAAGCCCTCCAAGTTTGAGACGATGTCACGAAGATAACCACCGCAAGTATGTACCTTGCCGAGGATGTCATTCTATGGTGGAGACGACGACAAGGTGAGGTGAAGCAGGGACTGTGCCAAATCAGGACCTGGGATGAGTTCAAGGTAGATTTCAAGAAGCAATTCTACCCCGAAAATGCCGAGGAGGTTGCTTTGAAGAAGTTGAGGGCATTGCGACACACGGGGACCGTAAAAGAATATGCGAAGCAATTTTCATTAACCGTGTTAGAGGTGTCGAGTATGCCGGAGAACTTGTTGCTCATCTACTTCATGGATGGGTTGAAACGTTGGGCGGAACAAGAGTTGAAACGCCGCAACCTGAAGACCCTAAACGAGGCGATTGCGGCTGCAGAATCCTTGTACGAGCTGACAAGAGATCCAAGGAGGAGCAAAGAGGCGGATAACAGCAATGAGATTGGTGGGGGAGACCGCCAATCAAGCTCCATCAGGGGTGATGGTACGAGAGCTAAGGAAGCAGTACGGGACCATCGTACGCAGGGGCGCGATAAAGGTAAGACCTACAATTGCTTCTTGTGCGGAGGGCCGCACATGGTTAGGGAGTGTCCACAGCGGGCAAAGATTAGCGCAATGGTGATGCGCTATGAAGATGAGGAGTCGTCAGAGGCCCATGAACCACGGAGGCTTGGGGCAATGAGACTTCTCAATGCGGGGGTCGTGGAAAAGCCGACGGGACTGGCTACCGCGACAAAACTTAATGTCGAGCCGACACTAAAGGCTATCAGAAGCATCGAGCCGACATTAAAGGCTACCGGGGTCGTTAGCAAGGAGCTTGCGGGGATGGATGCTACGACAAATCGTGAAGTCGAGCCGACTAAAAAGGCTACCGAGGTCGCGTGCAAGGTCCTAGCGACAAATAAAGAGGCGGGACGCAAGTACAAGGGGAACTTGTTGACCGTTAATGGGAAGGTGAATGGTGTTCATACTCGAATACTAGTCGACTCAGGTGCGACGCACAATTACGTTGCCTTGAGAGTGGCTAGGAACATGGACATCCGTTACATCAAAACGGAGGCCGGTGAGTTGAAGGCGGTGAACTCTTCAGCTACGCCGATACACGGGGTGGCCCATGGAGTCCCTCTCCGCTTAGGAAAGTGGAGGGGCAAGGCCAAGTTCATGGTGGTTGACATCGATGATGAGGATGTGGTCCTTGGCATGGAGCTCATCGATGCAGTTCGGCCATTTGTACTTGGAGATGGCGTGATCACATTTGTGTCAAAAGGGAACGAGTTCGAGGTGGAACTCATACAACAAAAGGGAGTTGAGTCAAGGATCGCTTCCTTAAGGGTGACAAGGATGCCGAGGCGTAGGCGTCAACGAAGGGGCGGTGGTAGGTCCAGACCACCGACAAAACCGATGCATGAAACGAGATTTCCGAGGGCATGTGAGATCCGAACGTGCAACAAGTCGGGACATCATGCACGGGAAACAACGGCACGTGGGCGTGTCAACATTGTGGAATCCCCACACGAAGTTTCGAAGGGACAACAACACAAATATGCAGTGAGATCATATTACAGTGGTATGAACGGGCCTCGGATACGGATCAGAGGGGTAGACCGTGACGAGGGCGTTCACGGTTTAGGTGGGGGAGAATGTCACGGGTTGCATCATTTGGCCATGGGTAACTTAGGTGACACACCATTTACTCTTATTGGGTTTAAAACACTTTAGAATGTTGTATAAAGTCTAGTAGTTTCTAGAAAAGTCTAGAATGTTCTAGATGGGTCTAGAACATTCCAAAGAGTCATAGAAGAGTCCGGAAGTGTGTAGAACATTTCGGAATAATGTAGAAAAGTCTAGAAGGGTCTAGAATGTTCTAGAAGTGTCTAAAATGTTCTATAAGGGTCTAGAATGTTCTAGAAGGGTCTAGAACATTCATGTACATGGTAGAGTTTTCTAGTAGTGTCTGGAACATTCCGGAAGTTTATGGGGTTGTGATGTCCAGAGCATTCCAGAAGGTTCCGCTTCTAGAGTATTCCATAGGAGTAGTATAAATAGGGGTGAGGGGCTTCATTTGCCAACCATCCTACCAAACACACACAAAGCATTGTATCCAAGCCTTGTAATTCTTCTAAGCATTCAAGTGTAATATAAGTAACGTTCCACACTTAGTCTCTACGACACATATATAATTCCGCTGCAAAAAGGGTTGTCTGACTTAGCTTGCGAAGGACTGTGAGTTAAGTGGCACACGAGCTTGGTTTTCAAGTGTCAAAGTAAACCAAGGCGTGACATTGTGCTACAAACAACCCAATCACTAAGGTGCGTGGTTGCAAGTATTTGAGTAAATTGATCTGAATCCGACTAATTGGCAAAAGGATGTTTTCAATCAAATTATTTTTGAGAAGAATCGCATTAAAAGTGAGGTGAGTCTGTTGAATTATGAGGTTAAAACACTTAAAGAATAAAGGAAAATGCTCAAGACAGAGTTGGACAAGCTTAAAGTTGCATCAATATTGAAGAGCATGAATGAGATGGATGACAGAACAGCTGGAAGACCATCAATGTATATTTTGATTATTTTCATAGCAATAAGCATATTGCTTGTACTCAAATGTATGTAGGTTACAATGTAATTGACAAAAGCATGAATGTTTCATCATGTATGGATGGTGTACCCATGTAGAAGATTATCCATGTCTGTTTCAACCATTTGTAATGAAGTAGACTCTTTGGCAAATGATATTGTAATGAAAATTGGCTATTGATCAAGACAAATGAATGAAAAATTCAGTTACATTGCATTGCAGATCCTTATCCAAAACGACATAGCTAATCCTTGTCCAAAACTATGCCAGATCAAAATTTTGAGTGAATCACAAGAGCAAAGTAGAAACATTAAAATCAATTTCAAATTGATATTGGATTAAATATAAACACAAAACTTATTTAGTATAAATGTCAGATCAGAATTTATGGTAAACGCCACTAGTATATGAATTTAATAGAATTAAAAATATTGAATTATGAGTGAATTATCACTTACTTTTCTCCGATTAAGGCTTTGTCGAGGTGCCTGCTTTAACAGACATGCTTAATCGCAGTAAACCACACATTGGAGAGTAGATAATTGCAAATTTGAGGGAAACTTTGATAGAGATTGAGTGAGGGAAGGAGTTTTGTTGGAAGAATAAAGGATTTCAAAGAGAAATTAATGAGAGAAGTAAGGGTAATGGGTAAAGTAGGTCTGTTATAAGAAGGGGCGGATTTAGGGGGGGCCAGGTGGGGCACGTGCCCCACTAGACTTCTGGAAATTCAATGTTATATATTAGAATCTGCTCAAAGTATCATACAATTGTAAATGTCACAGTGGTTAATGGATGAATCTCCTTGCCAGGAGAACTGGGTTTGATCCCCACTAAGCACATATTTTTGGATAAAATTTCTTTATCTTTGTAGAGAATTAGGATTGAATGTTTAATTAATTTAAGATAATATATGAGGTTAGGAGGATTTGAACTCATGCCAATTATGTGGAAACTCAACTTTAAACCACTTTAACACCACACAATCATGTTTTTTTAACAACTAGAATTTTATATAAACTAAAATTTAGAATATAAAAATTTGAATTTGAATTAGATATTAATGCAAAAAAATCCCACCACTTATTAAACAAATGATTTTATGTTAAATCATTTGTTTTCGAATGTGTACGCTAGTATAAATATAATCGTTTTGGTTTAGTAGCGTTAGCTATGTATTGTTTATACTCCCTCCAATCCAATCCAAACTACCCATTTGACTTTTTGCGATCTACGAGACGACACTTTGACCGCGTTTTTATTCATTTATATATTATTTTTTTGGGTCAAAATTGTAATTTTCCGAAACCTATTCTTATAACAAACGTAAAAATATAAATTTTATATATAAATTTCGAAGATTTGACCTAATATAATCGATGTCAATATTTTACAAGTTTGACTTTAAAAAGTGAGTGGGTAGTTTGGATTGGATTGGAGGGAGTACAATATATACACTAATTTTTAGCCCTGTCATTTAGGGTTTTAAATACGGACCACGTAGATTGTGCACCCCTTAGACAAAAATCCTGCGTCCACCACTGGTTATAAGGGAAGGGTATATCGGTCACTATTTACAAAAATATCACCAGAATACCCATTTTGATGCAACTTTCAATGGTGAGTGAATAGTTGGGTGTAATTTTCAAAAAAAAGTTATGTAAGGCTGTAATTTTCAAAATCATGTTTTTAAAAGGCTGTAATGAACATTTTCTTTTCCAAAAGACAAGTCACAATGTCTTACACCCAGACAAGGGACCAAGATAGAACCCTTATCAAACACACAACAAAGATATATGGGGTGTAGATTAGTCCAACACACAACAAAGACCAAGGTCACTGTGGTGTAATACATAACAAAGGCTCACAACAGCTAAACAAAGCTCAAGCGAATGCATCGCGTTTGTAGAAAGAAACACAGTTTCAGTTTTTCATTCATTCATAATTTATTTTGCTAGGTTTACAATGCAGGTCTTTTATAGGCGTACAAGTTACAATCTTGGACGTCCAAAGTTCATATTAAGGTTACAAACATCATAGGAAAAGTACATTACAACTACCATGCAATTTTAAAATGATCGCTAACAAAACAGACTAAGTACAAAAGGCAAAAAACAATAAAGCTGCACTTGTTTTGTTTGCTAGCTCCATTGTCAACTCCGAAGTAAGACCTTGGGATATGACCTTTGGTTGTTTAGCTAGAAATAGCAAAGAAGTTAGCCTTGTGATAAGATGGTGTTGACTTGATCCTCATACGAAGCTTTGGACTTGGACTTAGCTTAACCTGCATTTTTATTGATAATTAGCAAAAACCACCTTAGACAAATCTCTTCCTAAAACCCTCAATTATTGAAATTGAGCCTTGGAACCACCTTATTCTTCATTCGGACTCCGAAAAAGGCGAAACAAAAGTCTATATTTATTATTTTTTTGAGCTCGATGCAATGGTAATATTTTCGTATACCATTAAGTTTTCGAAACTTTCAGTACTTCTAATTAGTCGGAAGATACATCCTATTTGCTTGAGGTTATACAATATTTCTTGAGGTTACACCATATCCGCTTAAGATTACACCATATTTTTTTTAAGCTTATTAATTAGTTTACTCATATATTTGATGTTTCATAGTACAATTGAAGTTACTTGAAATTAAATTATGTCTTAACTGAAGTTACACCATATCCACTTAAAGTTAGATCATATCTTAATTGAAGTTACACTATTTGATGATTCCCGCGTAAAATTACAACCTACTTGCTTGAAGTTATACCCTATTTATTTTAAATTACACTATATTTACTTGAAATTACATCATATCTACTTGAAATTAATAAATTAATTTACTCATCTACTTGGAGTTCTATTGTATCAATTAAAGGTATACTTAAAGTTACACTCAATTTACTTGAAATTACACCATATCTACTTGAAGTTAATTAATTAGTTTATTTACTTACTCCCTCCATGATATAATAATATATGATGTTTAAGAAAATAGCACACTCATTAAGAAAACTCTTTACTCATCATTATGGGCTTAAGTAAGGAGTATTTGGGGCTTTGGTAAATAGGAAATGTGATTACTACGTACAAACCATAATTAATGATTGTGTTTCTCCTTCTTCTCTCCTCTGCCTTTTCTTCTCCATTAACAAACACAATAAGTAATCCATGAAATATTTGGAGCCAACTTTTTTATCAATAAGTAATCCACGAAAAATTTGGAGCCAATTTTTGAATGAAAATTTAAACAAGAGCCAAAATTTGATCTTTAGTTGGAAAATCTTATCATGGGGTTCTCTATAAATTGCTTTCCCAATTGTTAATCACTACCCAATTTCAATCATCACACAACAAGATGGAAACTCCATTTTTTATCTTAATCAATACCTTGTGAAGAAGATATCAAAAACATGGTAGATCAAGAAATAGAGGATGATGCTCGAGGTGATATTCCTACATTAATCCATTCTCATTCAACAAATAGTGTAGTTCTTGATATGGGCTCGGATGACGAAGCAAGATATAGATATTGTGATATGAATTTCGAACAAGTCCACGAGTCCGATGACGATAATCACTAGCAAGAAGGAGGACACATATTTGACGAAGATGATGCTCAAACACAAGAACAAAATAATTCTACTAATAATGCTCATGATTCTGGTATGAGTGTGTAAGCTTACATTACGGTTCGATCGTCTTACAATGAAATAATTTCATTACGGATGAAATTGCAAGTTTTTGATGTACGAAGCATATATGTGAGACAAGGAAGATAACTAAATTGATTAAACTGAATGCCTACGAAGTCCATAACCATTCCCTTAAATATTTTGTTGTCATTTGTAGCCACATCAATTAACATAATGCATTAAGCATATTGTAGCTTCATGCTTTGCATTTGACCAAACTACTTATCTCTGTTGCATAGGTGGTGCTAGGCAAAGAAAACTCGTCTTAATAGACAATCAAAGACAACAAGTTTACCATGCTCTCTTAGAAAAAAGTCATGGAGGAAAATTGAAAAGAAAAATGACTACCGAAGTCTCAAACATATTTTCGGTTTCTATACGTACTATTCAACGAATTTGAAAAGTTGGAAAAATAATGGAGATGTTAAAAGTAAGGAAAAAAGAGGGTGTGGTCATCCAAAACTTCAAGTTGATCTTAGACGTCTTATGGAACTCCTTGTAACTCAAAGAACAACATTAGCTTCATTATCGGAGGCATTGGGTGTTAGTCATATTGTTTTATATAGACTCATTAAAGAAGGTCTTATACGTCGTCGTTCGAACACCCTCAAACTCCATTTGAAAGATGAGCACAAACAAGCTCCTTTACAATTTTGTTTATCTATGTTAGACCAAACTTGTATGCCTAATGAGCCAAAATTTGTTGGTATGTACAACATCGTAGATGTAAAATAATCCAACTGTTTTACTATTGTCAAGAGTGACTTAAACTTTCATTTTGAACATATACCCATGTCCCTCTTATATCAGTTGTACATATCGATGAGAAATGGTTCTACGTGACAAAGAAAACTGCAAAATATTATTTGCACTAGAGGGAGGCCCATACCTTGCAGACATGTCAAAGCAAAAATTACATTGGAAAAGTCATGTTTTTAGTTGATATGACTCATCTAAGATTTGATTGTGATGGAAATGAAATTTTTTCTTGTAAAATAGGAGTGTTTTTTCTAATTAATAAGGAACCTGATATAAGGAGAAGTCGAAATAGAGAAGCTGGTACGTTCATCATAAAACCGATACAATCTGTCACAAGGGAAGTGATAAGGAATTTTTAATTGAAAAGCTGGTTCCAGCCTTTCAAGCTACATGACCTCTTGAGGATATGGGTAATACAATTTTTATACAACAAGATAATGCGAGAACCCACATTGATCCAAACGATCGGGAATTTCAAAGAGTCGCATCACAAAGTGGGTTTGACATAAGATTAACCTGTCAACCAGCTAATTCATCGGATTTGAACATCTTGGATCTTGGTATTTTTAGTGCAATTCAGTCATTACAACAGAAAAAGATCAAAGACTCTTGAGGAACTAATTGACGCAATTGAGAAGTCATTCATGAAGTATCCAACGGTAAAGATAGATCGTACATGGTTAACTTTACAACTTTGTATGATAAAGATAATGAAAAATGAGGGGTCAAACAGATACAAAATCCCTCATATGAATAAGGCAAGAATGGAGAGGCTAAGTATACTTCCTAAGCAAATTGTATGCGATCCAATTTTAATAGAAAATGTAATTAAAAAAATACGTACAATGCAATGAGCATTATTGCATTGTACATTATGATTAACATGTCTTTTGCATCATTTGTAAATGACAATGGATATCGTCTAATTTTTTTTTTAAAACATGACAATGCCATATTTATGTCAGTTTGGGAGTTTGGATATGTAAAATTGTGTACATAATTTAATTTAGACTAGAATGATAATTATACAAATTAATTTAGAATGAATATTAATTAAGAACTTAAGTGTAAACATTAACACATGGTGAAGGAGAGAAATAAAACATATGTAACTGTTTCCGCTTTTGTTACACTTCATCCCTCAACTTTAGGTGACTTTGTCTAAGTGACACACTAAATCAACAAAATTCATACTAATTATTAAGCAAGATCTAGAATTATTAATCAATCACTTAAACACATTAAATAATCTCAATTTATAATTCAAATCGTTCTTGCAAGAAGATTACATCAATGCCCGGAAGCCTTAGTTCTCGACAATCATCAGGAACGTGCATGCGATACTGTATAATGGTGGTTGGAGTTGGATTAATACTTTTCATTTTAGTGCAAACATTACATTGGAAGGTAAACAAGGGTACCATGTTAGGGCATGGTAGTGCTATTTCTTGTTCCCCGTGTATCTGTGATTGTCCACCTCCTCTTTCTGTCCTTAATATTGCTCCGGGTAATATTCTATACTCTTCTCTTTCAAATGTTGCTCGTATGTTCTTCTATTATGTCATCCATAATTGATTGAAAAATGTCCGTGTCTCGACTAATGATTATAGGGTTTATTCATGTTGTCGAGTGGTAAATTTTTTTACTATAGTGTTTGAAAACTAATAAGTGCTTTTGGATTTTCAGGTTTGGCTAACCTTTCAATCGAAGGTGAGAGTGAATTGTTTTCAACGCTTTGATTTCACATTCTCTATGATATGTTCATAAAATTCTTTCATCAAGTAGCCGCTCTTTGTATTAGAGTTATTTGCTCAAAATGACTTATAAGTTCATGATCTCATATCCCTATAACGTTTTTGATTGATCGAGTTAATCCATGACCAGATTGTGGAAAAAACGATCCTGAACTCCAAAATGAGATGGAAAAACAATATGCAGAACTACTTCTAGAAGAGCTAAAATTGCAAGAAATGGTTTCAGAGGAGCAGCTGCGACATATGAATGCAACATATAGAGAAGCAAGAAGGGTAGCGTCACAATATCAACGTGAAGCAGAGAAATGTAATGTTGCAACTGAAACATGTGAAGAGTCTAGAGAGCGTGCCGAGGCCTTGTTACGAGCTGAAATTAAACTATCCTTCTTATGGGAGGAACGAGCACTTAAGTTAGGGTGGGAGGTGGAGTAAATAAGGGTACTTTTTAATTTTATAAGTTTTTTTTATGGATTAGGTCTACAATTTGTTTTGTGTCAAGTTACATATAGTCCTTTGAAATTTTGAAATTTTGCGTAAACTATAGAATTTTAGCTATATTACTCCTATTAGCTTTAAACATTGTTTCATGACAAAGGAATAACTAACTCAAAGTGTTTCTTCAAACATGGTATATATCTTAGAGACTTTTGAAATCAAACATCCGTATCCAATATGATATTTCAGATAACACGGATAGGGACATCATATTAAGATGTTATCAAATATTTATAACTCAACACGTGAACATGTGAGTGAATAAACAAGGAGAAAGATTATAATGTCAAGAAATATTATAAATCTCTGACCTTCGTACTATAGCGCGCGTAATTATATTTTAACCCTCATTTAGCTTGAAAAATAAAAAAAGTGAATGAGAGCTAAAGATTACGATCAAGGTTTAGCACTAAAAGAATATTATTACTCTTATGTCATAATGGAAATTTAATATTCATCATATACAATAGTAATATGTATTGACTCGATAAGATATCTGCTCAAATACGACTCGATTCAACTTAGCCTAACTTAAGATTAATATAGAGAGGACCGAGGGGAGGGGGGGTAAAACAGAGATTAAACCCTAAAAAAAGAAAGCCCAAATCATAATTAGCTTTTAACTACAAATAATTCCTGTTGAAATTGGTTTTTGCCCACTTGTTTTTCAGGTCCTTTTGGGTTTATTGTTTCATTCTTTTATATGATTGTTTGCTTAAGGTCGGAACTTGTTTAGTTTGCTGTCTTTCCGAGGGCCTCATTCTCATTTGTCCCAATCAGTCATTTTTAGTTCTGCATGCATTCAAGGGTGATTTCTTGTCCCTTCGCTCCTTCCCCCTACCCTTCCACGTAAGTTTGCCTGTGTAATCAAATTTCTCTTTTCTTAAAACTTCTTTGCACGGTGGCTTGCCTCCTCCCCCGCCTTCCATGTAAGTTTGCCGGTGTGATCGAATTTCTCTTTTCTTAAAACTTCCCCCACCCCCATCCTTCCACGTAAGTTTGCCCCTTCGCCCAACTGTCGTGTCCATGACCATCATTCATAGATAGTATTTTACTCGAGTTTCATTGCTTTCTTCTATGCACGTTCTTCTGACTGTGTTGTCTAGTCAAGGGCCGATCTCGTAATTCTGGAGGATATGTTCATTTTGTTGTCTTCCGTTTCAAGGTGTATGGGTTGCTGGTTTTAGTAGTAGAATGTTCTTTTCGCTTTCTTCAATTCGGACTTCATTTTGTGGGCTGATAAGTGATATTTTGTTCTGATTTATCCCCCGTTTTAGCTCGATTTCTATACGATTTATGCACTTTGTTAAGTGATTAACGAGCTAATATTGTTATTCTAGTTGTTTTGCGTGTTTTGACTCGTTTTATAGGAAATGAAGCGGTTTTGCTATATTTTCCTACTTTATAGAGCAAAGACACTAGGATACGAGTTTTCAAGGAATTGATGATAGCCAGTTCACGATTTGATTACGACTCCGCTACATCCTTCCTCGAATGAACTCAATTTGGATTTTGGCTTTGAACTTTAAAAGGAAATATCAACCCAAGTCAAGAGAAGATCAGCCCAAGCCCAATTCCGCATGGCATTGACCAAGACCAAGGCATAGGATTCCGTGCCTAAAGATGAAAAGACGGAAAATCCAACTTACACAAAAACCCGATCGGATTACCAAATACCCGATCGGGTATTTCTGTAAGAGGACGTTACTTGGCTCTTCTTCAAATCGAGCTTAAATGAGTACATTAATGCTTTGACTAGGGTACGAATTTGGACGAGGGATCAACAACCATGCATCCCTATAAAAGCCAATGATCATCCACTCTTACAATCATCTCATATCATATATATCTTAGCATCTTTTTACTTTCATACAATAACACATTTTATAGTTTATTTCTTTCTTACAAGTTTAGAATATAGTTTATTCCTTAGTATTTCTCTAGTGTTTTCATAGCTTTTGTTATTGGGTATTTGTTCTTTACTTTCATTCTTACATATTCATAATCCAAACTCGGTAATTCTCTATCTTTTACTTATGCAATTTTAATCATCATGAATTATAATCTCACTAGTATCATTTTCATAATATTGTTGTTGTTAGGAAACCAATCTAAAATTAATCTAGTTAAAACCGGAATATTATTTATCATATCACATTATAATTTACCTAATCATATAACCCTAAACATTATCACTAAAATCATTATTTAAATAGTCACCATAATCACTTTAGTATTTATATTTCATACCCTAATTTCATACATCTTTTTCTTATTAATTTACTTAATCACATAAATTAGATTAATTCTAATATTGTAAAATTATCATTGTGTAAATAAAATAAATAGAGTTGTAATATTTGAAATGATTTACGAGTTAAATGAATTAAAAGAAAAGTAGTTACCAATTGAATCGTCTAGTTGTTTCTTCCTTTGGTCGTGTCAAATTCTATAACTATGTTTAGTGGCCATAAACAATTGTTTGTATTAGTCAATTTCTATCTTTATAACGAGAGTTGGGATGGGAATTAGGACTACCAATAGGGGTTTAGTGACTTAACCATGCTGAAAGGACGTTAGGACCCACTAAAAGGTCGGTACGAATCCGGAAGGAATATACCGCTACAAGGCCTAGACAATCATAGTAATTCTAATATTGGTATCTATGAGACTTTTAATTAGTTTTACATGTATTTCTCTTTCGCTATATCAACTTGATTAAATAGTTTATTTACCGTATTAGATAGTTTATTTCGTTGTTATCTAGTTAGTTTACTTTATCGTCTTTTTATTCTCGTTCTTAGATAGTTTACTTTATTATTATTGTCTAGTTTATTAGTTTAGTTTGTTAGGCTTTCAATATTGTCATTTAAATATCGTTTTTAGTTAGAATTTAGTTGATGTTATTCGGATCAGAGGGTTTCCCCGATCGGGTAAGTGACAACCCGATCGGGTAAGTGTTCTGTTTTGAGTTTTTCATTTGCAATTTACATATTTGTCATTTACATATCGTCATTTATATACTTGTCATTTTATTTTATGTTAATAGTTTAGATAAACCACCTAAAGTGACTCGAACTTAAATGAAAACCAGCCCATAGCAATTCATAGTTAACATGTACTCCCTGAGGATCGACACCCTACTTCCCTAATTACATTTCTTATGTTGTTAGCCTAAGTACGGGTAATTATTTTTGTATCGGGACCGCGACAAACTCGATCATGGGCTTTACTTAATTTTGCTTCTTTATTTGTGGTTGAGATTTGATTTAAAAGGGTTAGTTATGGGTTCGGTGGTAGTGATGGTTGGATCGACTGTGGAGGTCTTCAAAATTTTATTCCATGCTGTTTGAATTCCTTTTATTATCATTATTGTTCTCCCTAATAAGCTCCCCTATCGGGATACCTCGTCATAGTTCTTGTGTTTGTGACCGTCTTTTTAGTGATATAAGTATTATAACATTTTACATGTGCGTTGTTATGATTTCTTTCCGCGTGTTAAAGGTTTCCTGTCTCTTTACCATTATTGGGGTTGTAGCTATAATTGTATTCTGTTAAGCCATTATAAGCTCTTGTTTTGAGGCTATTCGCTGGTTATGGAAGATTTGCGCTCGATTCTTGCTAGGTTCGTCATAAGTCAACGCCTTATGATTTTGTTGGACATGAGATTGATTTTGGGGTGTTCTTTGATCATGTTTGTCTACTAGTAAGGTCTTTGGTTCCACCAGTTTTGTAACTGTTGAGTTCGATCACCATGGTGTAAGAGTTTATTCTCCATCTGAACCAGACTGCTATGCTTTGCAATTCACCTTTCATTTCTACGCTCTCGTGGCGTAAGCACACCTTGGTCTTCTGTCTTCGCAACTCATATATATCGATGCATTTCACGATACGCTAGCTACTTGCAAGATGTGGATCCTGACGTTTGTGGCCAGTAATCCGTATTCTACTTGCTTGATTATTTTATCCGACATTGTCTTTCAATAGTATTTTATAGTTGTGATGGTAAATTATGAGTGTATTGAGGGTTTTTCTATTTTTTTTCCTGAAATCTACATAGTATCCTTAAACTTATGAAAATCTCTCAAAATACCCAAAATACACAAATCCACTTCTTTTAAATGTTTAAATTATGTAATTTTTGTTGATCTTTTGACAATAATTGGTCATACCATTACCATAAATATCATTCACTCAATCATAAACATATTTTATGTGTAAAATTTAACTGCTTGAAACTTCTTTTTTATTAGTTTGGGTAATTTAAGTACTATTTACTAAGTTCAGGGATATCAGTGATGATCATTAAAAACAAGACGTACCACGTAAAATTTGAATAATACATGAGTACTTGAAAGAACAACCCCCCTCCCCCCGCCCACCCCAAAAAAAAAAAGAAAAAAAATGTAAAGACTGAGCTTACTAACCAATAACCATATTGTCACCTCTATACTTTAGAAACCCATGTCACATACCTACCAAAATAACCATATATATTTAACTCATCAAACACTTTGCGTCAACTTATTACGAAGGTCAACTATCAATATCATAGACACTTCACAAATTCTCATTAAAGACGGAGGATATTCATTTTCAATGAAGACGAGTCAGTTTCTTTCTCACAAGGAGGCAAGTAGTAAGGCAAGTGGAGAACTAAATGTATCCCCACTTGCCCTTCCTCTTGCAGTCTTGCCTCCTTATGAGAGAGGATCCGACGCATCTTATTGAAAACGGATATGCCCCATCTTCAATGATACCAACTGCACTTCACTTAAATGTCAATAACAATATTGTACAAACTCAAATGTAAATGTATTTAGCATAAACAAATAAAATTCATCCTCAAATAATAACGTGCCTAAAAATTATTCCATTTGCGCATAAATCAAGATGTTTCTCAGTCACAAATCACCAGGTTCTAAAAGGAAAATTATACACTTGTCCTCCCACTTACCTCTTTATGAGAGGTAACCCGACCCGTATTCGATAAATATGTACTACCTCCTATTCTATACAACTTTCCCTATTCATGAGTGGGACAAAAATGAAGGGTTTTAATTAAATAAGGTAAAATATTGTGGTGGGGTGAGGTGATTGAAGAGAGAGAATGTATTATGAAGTATTATTGTGGGGGCGAGCTGATCAAAATAAGTATTATTGTGGGGTGAAATGATTAAAATAAGATAAAGTAAGAGTATTGTCAGGGGCGGACCTAGGGGTGTGCACATGCGCACATTTAGATTCAGAATTTTTTTTAAGATAATAACAAAATAATTTATATAAAACACGTGTAACATCGAAACAACAAAGAAATTGGGTCCAGGAAATAAGACTATGGTATTAGGATAATCACAAATTCTCATTTCAGACGGGGCGACCCGTCTGAAAGTTTCAGACGGGTCAAACCCTTTCACAAGAAAGCAAGTGGGGCAAGTGGGCCTACTTGCTTTCTTGTGAGGGGGCTTGACCCGACTAAAGCTTTTAGACGGGTCACTCCGTCTTAAGCAAGACATGCTGTAGGATAATAATGTAGT
Source organism: Heliosperma pusillum (assembly GCA_022085475.1). Classification (NCBI taxonomy): domain Eukaryota; kingdom Viridiplantae; phylum Streptophyta; class Magnoliopsida; order Caryophyllales; family Caryophyllaceae; genus Heliosperma; species Heliosperma pusillum. Next base: position 48,125 of record JAIUZE010044576.1, on the reverse strand, counting down.
AGGTCGGGTGTTCGACCCTCACTAGTCACATTTTCGGCATTTGTGAATAGTTTTTTTTTTATAAGGTAAGAAAACTAGGTCGCTCCTCGATTGTAGGATCAACCTATTTCATCCTTTCGAATGAGTAAATTAGGTGGAAGCCATGAACTTTGAAACCATTTAGAAAGTGTTGAATTAGAGTGTCCAACGGAAGCCATAAAGTCAACGACTTTATTGGCCTCGCGGTAGCAGTGTTTAACTACTATCTCTTCAAAACAAAGAAGATCCAACTTCGCATCTTTGATAATACTTGAAATTTCCCACGAAATTTGTCAAGTGCTACGAATCGAGTTGATAACACATAAATTATCACCTTCAATTATTAACTTTGAGATTCCCATAGATTTTGCAGCTATAATACCTTCTTTTAGTGCAAGAGCTTATGCAAAAAGAATACTATTAGATCCACAAGTTTTAGCTCCTAACAAAACTATTTTACCGATACGATCTCTAATCCTAAAGCAGCCTTATAGCCATTGGTTCTCGATTCATCAAAATTTAGTTTAAGAAAGCCGTTTATAGGCTTCTTCCAATAAATTTCTTCTTTATTACTAATCGTATTTCTTACTGAATCGTCTTTATTGGGATTATTGAGATATTTCATCCTAGTCTTACTCTACAGTTCAATGTTATTATTGTATAAAAGATTAAGCTTGCTAATATTGATTTAAACATTATTAAAAATAATGTCATTTCTAAAAACCATGCATTCCACCAAATAAAAACAATGTTTGTGAAATCAATTTTTGGAATGAATTCTTTGAAAGAGTTGAGCTTCATAACAAAGCTTTGACTTGAACTATTATAAGAGTTTGCAGAAAAACTATTAAAACTAGGATTATTTCATAGGAATAATCCATCCTATTGGTGTTCATCTTATATTAATCTATCTTTCATATTAACTCACAATAATACTACCTATTACACCACCTTCCCATTATGCACTGAGGTGAAGGACTACCTGCCAAACAGGTAAACCCTTATCCTAATTGAACTAAAACGTCTTTTTTTTTCCATTTTAGTTGTCTCAGTTTCTCTCACCTCCCTACCATCATTGATCACCCCATTCCTCTATTCCGATCTGATCATCCACAGGCTACCACCACACTTCATCACCATACAAAAATCGACCGCGCAATACTCTACTGACGCCATACACCATTCCTTAAGCCGCCACTAACATGCCTCCGACCCTCTGACCCTCCGACAATGAACCACCAACCCATTTTTTTGTTTAAGCCTCCTTCCTCCTCCATTAATAAGCCTTCTCACCATCGCTCTGACACCCTAAACCCAGAAAATTACCACGGCACAAATAAGGCACCGACGCATCACGCGTCTTTACCATCACCAAACCTCAGAAAATTCCGATGGCTTCGAGGTTTCACACCACCACAAATGACGGGATTAAAAAGTATAATTCTATTCGGATCTCAAACTCAGATTTACAACAAAAGGTGTCAGTGCGATGACAGGATTGCTAGTGTGATTGTTTGGGATAAGTTTAGTTAAGTCGGGCTATTTTGGTGGTGGATTGTATAGTGTTGGTGTTTGTGTTTGTGTTTGTAGTGATGTGATGGTGGTGACAGCAGCTCGATGGGGGGTGGTTTCGATGTTTGGTGATGGATGATTATATGAGGAATGGGGTGATTGATGGTGTAGGCGACGTTGAGTTGGGCGTGGTGAGTTTTTACTATGGTGGTGGCTGGAATGGTGGGGCTGGATTGGGTGCACAGTGATAGACATACGTGGGCTGTGTGTGCAGGGGTAGACAATCAAATATATTGTTAAATAGGAGAAACCGGAATTAGGAGGTCACTCAAGTGGGTAAGTGAAAATTAGGAAAGTAGTATGATAGTTAAGTATTATTGTGAGTTGATATGAAGGATGGATTAATATAAAATGGAAACTAATAGGATGGATTATTCCTATGAAATAATCCTTAAAACTAATAATGCCAAAATCTTTGATAATCGAACCAATTACGGGACATTGAAAAAGAAATGGTCTTTGCTCTCAAGATGATGATTACACAAAACACAACTAGGCGGGACATTAATATGACTTCTAACTTTCTAAGTAGTCTATTTTTTTGTTGGCAGACCATCAACAGAAGCTTTCCAAATAAAAAACTTTAGCTTTGGAGGAATATTGAGATTCGAAATCCAGTAAAATTCACATTTAATAACATTTTGATCTACCAGTCCTTGTGCTAGCCATGTAGCAGTTTTAGTAGAGAAATTTCCATCCACTGATAGCCCCCAAAAGAGAGTGTCCGGAATCCTATTATGAGGTAAAGGAATATTAACTATCTGATTGACAATATCATTATTTATTAAGGCGTATAATTTACATACATCTCACTGCTTATCCGGGATAATGAAATCTCTAACCAACAGACCGAGACCAAGATTACTATAAGTGATGATCATTATTTATATACATATTTTATGCTTCCCTTAGACACAATTAACTCGATTTACCGTCTTTCCTTGCTTATTTCTATGCTATTTTAGCTAGAATATAGATTCTGCCGCTTTTGTTATGTTTTAATGCAGATTGGATGCATTTGGAGCTTTTTGAGTTAATATGGAGCATGGCGGAGTTGGATCGTAGAAGGTTAAGCACGGGAATCGAGAATGAAAAGAGAATAAATGAAGAAAAGTGGAGAACAAGCCAAAAGAAGGTATGCTCGATCGAGCAGACTATAGTTGCTCGATCGAGTCGGTCTGAAGGTTGCTCGATCTAGCAACATACCCTTGCTCGATCGAGCAACCTTGTTTTTCGACGACTTTTTCCTATTTTCCTAAACTTTAACCTAATTAATTAGATTTTTGTATTATAAAAGGAAAGCTTGTCTTTCATGCCTTCATATGCTTTCTTAGGCTATTGAATACTTTTATGCTTTAGATCAGAAACCCTAAATTAGTTTACTTTGCCTCCGGATTTTATTCATCAAAGACGATTGTCTTTAGTTCATTTTGTAATCGGTATTATTCAATCTTTCTTTGTTATTCAATTTAATTATCTTCTTGTTCTTTAATTATTCTTTGTTATTCCTTTCATTGTTGTTAATCATGTTTACTTTAATTATTATTGTTGTTGTTAATATCGTTATGAGTAGCTAAATTCCTTTCTAGGGTTGAAAGGGGATCTAGGATTGTTAGAAGGGATAGATTAATTGATTGAATTGCAATTGCATGATTATCGTTTGATTATCGTTTTAATTCTAGTTGTTTGATTACTGGCCAGGATTAATTAACTAGTCTTGCGAATTAGGATTGACACCGACCGGGTTAAGACTAAGATAGGCTACGATAATTGAATAGAACTCGTTTAATGATAGCGATCGCATGTTAAATTGTAGATCTAAAGGGCATAATTGAATCGACCGATCTTGTGACCTTAGATAACTTTATTGCATGATAGTTGATTTCATCCCTACCCCTGAACAATAATCCTAGTGAACCTGAGACCCTAGACTTTTAATCTCATTGTTTTCAACCTTATTAATTTGTTTTTGCTTATAGTTAGTTATTGCTTATTATTAGTTATTATTATTGTTATTAGTTGTTATTGTTTACTTTATTTGTTGTTATTAAATTGCTATTAGCTTAGAAACCACAATCAAAACCCAGAAATTGTTACTTTAGAGACAAGCTTAGTTTAACAGATTAGAATACTACCGCCTCCCTGTGGATTCGATACCTTGCTTACCGCTGACTATTAGTTAGTAGTGAATTAGGTTTTACTTTGATTAAGGTGACGCGACTTTACCCTTATCAAATTTGGCGCCGTTGCCGGGGAGGCAACAGTTTTCTGTTTGTTTCTACTTAGTTTGTCTTTTTCGTCTCAGGGAACCTAAGTTCCTTGAGACAGTTCTCATCCTTTTCTCTAGTTTTTGTTTATGCCCAGGTGTTCTAGGTCCGTTCTCGTGCCCTACGATTCCGAACCAGAAAAGACTCTCCGGTCTAGACGAAACTTTTGGAAGGAAATTCAAGAAGCGGAAGACTTGAGTACGCTTGAAACAATTTACGCCGAATTCGTCGCAGAAAAACCACCCTTAGAAGAGGATACACCTATTTCTGCACCTACTACAACCATGCCTACTCTAGCAAGCCATTCAAAGCCTACCGTTGCATCTATTCCCAAGGGATTTCAACTCCCTACTACGGGTAATAGTACTTTTGAGATTCGTCCATCTTATATCTCTTTGGTGGAGCGAAACATGTTTGGAGGGTGCCCTACTGAGGATCCTGCTAAGCATATGGAGAAATTCACTAACTATTGCTGCTCTATTCCTTTAACAGGTGGGGTGACACAAGATCAGATCAAGTTGGTGTTGTTTCCCTTTTCATTACGAGACGGGGCAGAAGATTGGTTGAGTGAGTTAGATATGGCTGCACTTGACATCACCGATTGGAATTCTTTGGCTCTTACATTCTACAAAAGATATTTTCCGCCACAGAAAACCAATGACATTCGAAGTCAAATCACAAGTTTCAAACAAGGTCCCAATGAGAACTTTAATGAGCCCTGAGTTTGCTTCAAAAAGCTTGTCAAGTCTGTTCCACATCATGGTTTTGATACTTGGTTCTTATGCAACCAATTTTATAATGGGTTATATGATGATCAGAGGAATTTGTTAGATTCTGCTGCTAATGGGAGATTCCAAAATAACACTACTGATGCCAATGCTTGGAAGTTAATTGATGAGATGACTACTCACACTGCTGAGTATGAGAATCCTAGGGGTAATGTGAGGAGAGGAGGTACGGATAATGCCATTGTAGCTCAGTTGGAGGCATTAACTGCCAAAATTGCCAAGTTACAAACTTCAAAGTCCTTGGAAAATAAGCAAACAGTTCATGTCATGGTTCAACAAGAGCCAACCTGTGAAAGATGTGGTACTATGGGGCATAATGCAGTGGAATGTATGAGTACGGTTGATCAAGTGCTTGCCTTTCAATCCTTTAAGCAAGGTTCACCGTACTCTAACTTTTACATTGAAAGGACAAGAGAGCATCCCAATTTCTCCTACCGAAGTCAGAATGTTCTTAATCCTACCCCACCACCACCTCAGCAACAAGTTTCATCTTATGTGATTCCTCAGAATCGCAATTCTCAAGGTAACTTTAACCGTTCCAATCAAGGTGGCCAAAACTTCCAACAACCTCCACCTCCACCACCTCCAAGTAATGATATGACGGAACTAAAAGCCATGTTGCAGCAGAGTCTTATGATCCAACAAAAGCAAGATGCTCAGATCTCACAACTGATAGCTCATAACAAGATGGTTGACACTCAAATTGCCCAATTGGCAATTCAAAATCCACATAAACAACCGGGTAATCTTCCTCCTTAAGGACACCCTCCACATGAACAAGTCAATGCCATCACTTTGAGGAGTGGAACCCATCACAAAGGCCCTGAAATGATAAGGGATGAAACCAATGAAAACTTGGAAGTTGCTGATCAAAGTTCGAAAAAAGGCGAAAAAGAGGCTGAAAACAAGGTTGCTCGATCGAGCAACACCCCCTTGCTCGATCGAGCAACCCAGAAAATTTGCCCAAATTCTTCTCGGGAAGTTTCTGAAAGCTACAGTACAGAAAAACTCGATCGAGCAAGCCCTTTGCTCGATCGAGCAACCCCTGATCAGGATGATAATGGGTTAAATTCATCTTCCAAAGCCAAAGAAGCCGAGCCCATTGTAATTAAACTTCCTTTTCCTCAACGCCTACATAAATCAAAGCTCGATAAACAGTTTGGGAGGTTTATGGAGGTAGTGAAGAATTTACAAGTGAGTGTACCATTTACCGAGTTGATCACTCAAGTGTCGGCTTATGCAAAGTTCATGAAAGATATATTGACAAGGAAGCGGTCCTTTAATGAAGTGGAGACGATTGCATTTACTGAGGAATGCAGTGCTGTGTTGCAATCAAGGTCACCACCTAAGCTAAAGGATCCAGGGAGTTTTTCTATTCCTTGTAATATAGGTTGCTTGACAATTGATAAAGCCCTTTGTGATTTAGGGGCTAGTGTTAGTGTAATGCCATTTTCTATATGCAAAAAGTTAAATATGGGTCAACTTACTGTTACAAACATGACCTTACAAATGGCCGACCGTTCTATTAAACACCCTTTAGGGATTTTAGAAGACGTACCGGTTAGAGTAGGGAAGTTTTTCTTACCAGTTGACTTTGTTGTCTTAGATATGGCTGAGGACACCCAAATTCCTATCATCTTGGGACGACCATTCCTCCATACTGCGGGGGCGGTTATAGATGTCAAGAATGGGAGACTTACACTAATAGTGGGGGATGACACTATCACTTTCAACCTAGATAAGGCAATGAAACACCCCCTACTAGAAGAGACATGTCATAGGGTTGATATTCTGGATTTAACTATTGATGACTGTCCCCCTTTGCGTTTGGATAGGGATCCTCTGGAGATCGCCTTAATTTCCAGGAATGCTGAAGCTGGAAGCTCACGAAGTAAACTCAAGTCTAGATGGTCGAGACCATTCACAAAAACCAAGGTGAGCAAGTTTGGGTCGGTTACGCTACAATCTGACAAAGGCGGAATTTTCAAAGTCAATGGTCAGCACTTAAAGACCTATTACGATAAAGCATTTATAGGAGTGAGAGAGGTCGTCGACCTTTCCACTCTTGATAAACCACCATGACTTTGAGGTAACACGGTCGTGCGGGACCGCTATAAACCAGCGCTAACCGGGAGGCAACCCGGCATTTACTTGTAATTCATTTGTAAATTTTATTTCGATTAGCTTAGTTGTTGATGTTATAGTTCAATTCAATTTAGTTTAGATAGTTAATATAGTTGTGCTTTATTGAGTGCGGTGAGGGAGCGATCTAACAGTTTTATGGAGTGTTTGCAGCTAAAAAAAATTGGAAGTCGCTTTCATAACGAAGAAACGAAAAGAAAGAAAGAAGAAAAGAAGAGAAAACAAGTGAAAGGCTTGAAGTTATTGGGTTGCTCGACCGAGCACACTAACCTGCTCGATCGAGTTTTCGTGTATGCACCATATCAGCCACTTTTGCAAACTCAAAAATCCGGAAAATTTTACTTGCTCGATCGAGCAGGTTGGGTTTGCTCGATCGAGTCGATCGGTTCAGACCAGTCTGAAGCCTTAAAAAGCGGGTTTTCACCAATTTTTTCTTCATTTATCTTCTTATTTCGTCATTCTTCTTCACTACCTCACCCTTATTCTCTCAGTTACGGGTATTATCTATCCTTGTACTTTCTTTTATTGTATTTTCTTTTAGTTATTTTCCTCTTTTCCCTTTTGTTAGTAGTGTTCTTTAGGTTGCTGTTGTTGGTTGATTGTGTGATGCTGTGCTGTTAGCGTCACAATGAGGACACTGTGACATTTAGGTTTAGGGGAGAGTCTTTATTTATGTTGTGTGTTTAGTTTATTTAAAAAAAAATTTCATACAAATTGAAAAATTTACAAAATCCAAAAACATGTTTTCATTTTATTAGGTCGAGTCTTGGTGAGTTGAATAACAATGATGATAATTTGCATTGTTTTTGCATTTGAATCCCAAATAAGTTATCCATGTACATTGTTTTGACTTATTATTTTTGAAAACAAAGCTCATAGTACAAGTCTTGACCGTTTTTGACATACCTTATGCTAATTAGATTTGGCAATTTTTGTTGGTAAACCACTTAAAATTCTGAGGTCTATAGAGCTTCCTAGGTCAGGAACATCAATAAACTGGTCTCATTGTTTTTAGGCTTGAGTGTGGTACTCCTTGTGGAATATGTAACATCAAATTGCATAAGTGTGACATTCGTTTCTTGATACCATACGCGTTCGTTTGATAAGTGCATGATGAAAGGCAGTTCTTTTTGTTCAAATAAGCCTCACATAGCCAAAAAGACTTGATTTTATACCCTTATTATTGAGTTCTCTATGTTTAGCCCAATTGAGCCTTTGTAGCCTGTTTCATAACCTATCTAATAGCTACATTTCTAGAACTTGCCTACCTTATCGGGACAGTCGCAATTTCATGTTTTTCTTATCTACTTGTCTACTATGGTTGGGTCGGGATTTCAAAAAGAATATCAATTGGGTGTAGCAAGTATGTTGGCAATTGTGTCATTTATTCCCTTTGTTGAAAAAAAAGTTATGAAGCAAAAGAAAAAAAAATGATGAAGAAAAGAAAAAAAAAGAGATTTGATTTGAAAAGAAAAGAAAAGAAAAAAAGAAGAAAAAGAAAATTTTGTTGCTTCATTGAATTATTCAAGGGAAAATGAAAGGGATTATACTAGAGTCTAATGCATATTTAGAGAGCAATTTCGATCTCTCTCTTGCGTTGTCAAAGTTGAAGATGATTTCTCTAGTTGGTGTTGGTTTGTGCTAGTCTTGTAGATTTGTTTTGGTACGTGTCGCTGCGACTACCGGTCTTAGCCCCACATTTCCATACGTGCCTTGACACAATCCATTTCTATACCTTCACCCATTTGCCTCCCTTTTTGTCTTGATTCATGTACTTTATAGCGAATGCGTATTAGTTGGGGAAATTACTATCACATTAGAATGCATGCATGTTTCATAAGTTGAGTGAGTGTTTCTATTTCTTTCTATCTTCACAAAACTCACCCTTACATAAACTTATGAGTGCATGAGTGAATCCGCGAGAATCCGACAAATTGAGCCTTGCAAGATTGAAAGGTATTTGGCTTTTGTCTATACTACGGTATCATGTAAAATCTTGGAATATGAGCTGCGTTTTCTGCTTTCCCGTGACCTTTGAATTTGTTTTATTGGTACAACTTAGTCATTACTTTGTTATAGATTTGGATAGCTTGGGATTTGTATGTGCATTAACATTAGCCTTGAGTCTTTCATTCACCATTTGTATGTTTGTCGTTGTATGTGTCGAATGCTTTGCTTAGGGACAAGCAAAAGATTGGTTTGGGGGAGTTTGATAATCATTATTTATATACATATTTTATGCTTCCCTTAGACACAATTAACTCGATTTACCGTCCTTCCTTGCTTATTTCTATGCTATTTTAGCTAGAATATAGATTCTGCCGCTTTTGTTATGTTTTAATGCAGATTGGATGCATTTGGAGCTTTTTGAGTTGATATGGAGGATGGCGGAGTAGGATCGTAGAAGGTTAAGCACGGGAATCGAGAATGAAAAGAGAATAAATGAAGAAAAGTGGAGAACAAGCCAAAAGAAGGTCTGCTCGATCGAGCAGACTATACTTGCTCGATCGAGTCGGTCTGAAGGTTGCTCGATCTAGCACATATCCTTGCTCGATCGAGCAACCTTGTTTTTCGACGACTTTTTCCTATTTTCCTAAACTTTAACCTAATTAATTAGATTTTTGTATTATAAAAGGAAAGCTTGTCTTTCATGCCTTCATATGCTTTCTTAGGCTATTGAATACTTTTATGCTTTAGATCAGAAACCCTAAATTAGTTTACTTTGCCTCCGGATTTTATTCATCAAAGACGATTGTCTTTAGTTCATCTTGTAATCGGTATTATTCAATCTTTCTTTGTTATTCAATTTAATTATCTTCTTGTTCTTTAATTATTCTTTGTTATTCCTTTCATTGTTGTTAATCATGTTTACTTTAATTATTATTGTTGTTGTTAATATCGTTATGAGTAGCTAAATTCCTTTCTAGGGTTGAAAGGGGATCTAGGATTGTTAGAAGGGGTAGATTAATTGATTGAATTGCAATTGCATGGTTATCGTTTGATTATCGTTTTAATTCTAGTTGTTTGATTACTGGCCAGGATTAATTAACTAGTCTCGCGAATTAGGATTGACACCGACCGGGTTAAGACTAAGATAGGCTACGATAATTGAATAGAACTCGTTTAATGATAGCGATCGCATGTTAAATTGTAGATCTAAAGGGCATAATTGAATCGACCGATCTTGTGACCTTAGATAACTTTATTGCATGATAGTTGATTTCATCCCTATCCCTGAACAATAATCCTAGTGAACCTGAGATCCTAGACTTTTAATCTCATTGTTTTCAACCTTATTAGTTTTTTATTGCTTATTATTAGTTGTTATTAGTATTAGTTGTTATTGTTTACTTTATTTGTTGTTATTAAATTGCTATTAGCTTAGAAACCACAATCAAAACCCAGAAATTGTTACTTTAGAGACAAGCTTAGTTTAACAAATTAGAATACTACCGCCTCCCTGTGGATTCGATACCTTGCTTACCGCTGACTATTAGTTAGTAGTGAATTAGGTTTTACTTTGATTAAGGTGACGCGACTTTACCCTTATCAATAAGCATCAAGATTAGTAAGAAGAGGGTAAGAAGAGACCCAACTATCAGGCCAAAAGTTAACGCTACTACCATCCCAATTTGCTATCTTAAACCTTTTCTAAAAAGATTGCGAAGACTCATGAGTTTACGCCATTGCCAAAATTATTTGAATTAGGTTTATGCTAAAAAAGTAAGCAATTTTTCAAGTATTTTTTAGTTATCACCTTAACCCAAATAGTTTCTTTATCAGTAAGAATTTTCCATAAAAATTTCATTTGGAGAGCTTTATTAGCTGCTTCAGAATTTTGAATACCTAGTCCGCCCATCTGTTTTGGTAAACACACTTTATGCCAACCAATTAAGTTATGGGCCCGCTGGGAAGGGTTCATATTCCAAAGTAAATCTCTATTGATTTTGTCTAATGGAAAAAGGAAACTTTGCATTTGAAAAGATCCCTTGGTCGTTAAATTAGCGTTAATAAGAACTAATCTTCCGGCTTGTAATAAAGAATTCGCTCTCCATTTTGATAATTGAGTGCAACCAGAATCAATACTATTTGAAAAAGTAGTTTTAGTCACTCTCGTGTCAATTAAAGGACATCCTAAATACTTACCCAAATGAGCCTCCTCATTCATACCAAGAATATCCCTAAAAGACTCACGAAGAGCTCGATCAATAATTCTAGTGCATTGGAAAGTTGATTTGTCAAAATTCACAAACTGACCTAATATCATGCAAAATTGATCTAGAATAGACTTGATAGTTTTGCAGACTCAATAGAGGCTTTAGCAAAAATAATCGTGTCATGTGCAAAAGTGAGAAATGGGACCTTCTCCATTCCAACTCCAATTCTAAAACCAATATCACTAGAACTAAGTTCACTACTTTTTTTGTGTGTAAAGATCGTGCTTTTGTGAATTGTTCGTTGACTGGCTCGTACTCTCGTAGTATTTAAATCTCTTATCTCCTTTTCCTTATTTTTATTTTCAATAATTATGGTCAGACTTGTTTTTTTAGTGTTCCTGATTATTTAAATTCTTTCCCTCCTCACTTTTTATTTTCGTTCTGCAATTTTTTTAAGGACTTTTTATGCTAGTTTTTGTTAACTACTTAAATTCTATTTCGCGTAAATATATATAATGTGATCTTCACTCTTTTTGGCCGTCTCACAACTACCTCCTTCCAGAGTACAATCTCGAACGAGATGTCCGAAGAAGAACGAATGGGACAAAGTGTTCCCCCTTTATTTTTGTTTAGCGGTTTTGTATCACGACTTTTTTAGTAGTTTTTTTAACCATTTAAATTCTCTTCCTCATCCCCCTTTTCCTTTTGTTCAATATTTTTCTTTTAAGACTGCTATTTATGTTGTGGATATTGATAGCTTGGTAGACTCATATCAATAGAGATATCGTTTTGTCTAAATTATATGAGGATGTATTCAAGCATTTCATAACATCAAATCTGGTTGGATGTCATAAATTTCCTTTAGTATTTATTAATTTTTTTTTACGCCTTGTTGACTAGTAATGACGATGAAAAATTCTAATTAAAAATCACTTTAATGTTTCCCGCAATTTTTTTTTCAAGTGTGCACCCCCGTTACTAAAGACCTGGGTTCGCCACTTAGGTAGCACGAACACTTCTCCTAACAGCCGTCCCGTGTCGGACACACGGACACCTATAAACAAGGAATGTGAGATTGAAAGACTAGAAGAGGTTTATTAGAAGATGAGTTTTGGTAAGAAAATTGATTAGAAGATGAGTTTGGGTGGGAAATGAGATTAAATTATAGTTAAAGTCAAGTTTTACACTCAATTATTTACATTTAATATCAAATAATAATACAAAAATAAAATTGTATGTTATTTATAACTATAAAATATATATTTTATTAAATTTAAATGCCGTGTCCCGTGTCCTAAATTTCACGAGATGCCGTATCACGTGTCCGTGTCCGTTTTGGTGCTACCTAGTTCGCCACTGGGTATGGTGATGTATTGTTGTGAAGTGAGCTTATTAGAATAAGTATAAAAATTTATCAAATAAGAAAATAGGTAAAATATTGTGAATAGATAAAAAAGAAAAAAAAAATTTATTTAGACTAGTGGAATAGTAGGGAGTATTATTCTAAATAACCGTCTCTCTTTCCTTATTTTGTAAATTTACTAAATAAGGAAAGATGGACGGTTATCTAGTCGCTAAACTACCAAACACTCCTTGCTCTATTTCTTGACGATCCACCAAATCGAACCGTCCCACTATTCGACATTACGACTCTCACCTTCCTCTTTCTCCTCCGATCTATCACCCTCTAACTTAAGGAGGAAGAAAGATTCATCGAATCAATAGAAGATTCCAGAATCTTCTTCCGCCATGGATGTCCCTACTTCCTGGGACGCCCTCCGTAAACAGGTCTCCTTCTCCCCCTATTTCTTTTGTCGGTGCTCAATTCCCCCCCTTTTTAATTACTATTATTGCGAAATTAGGGTTTTGTTAGTGTATGTTTGATCATCCAATTACAGCCGAATTGTTTGATTATGATGTTATTTGCGGAATCGTGATTGTACAGATTTAATTGATTTCCCACAATTCTATGATGTGATGGTGTGTTAGGGTTAGATCAAGTGTACTTGTAACTTATAACAGTTAAATTGTTGAAAATGTTTGGATGATTTGGTTTATCTCGTCGTTTGTACCGCGTTTGTTGTGGAAACTTACTGCTTTCGATTTTGGTTTGAGGGTAAAATGAATTATCGATGTGGTTTTGATTGTGGTTATGGAAGCTGGAACTAAGAACGTTGGAAGTCTACCATCAACTTACGTAGTTTTAAGCTTTGTGCTGTATGGAATCGTGTTTTTGGGGTCAACCATGAATACTTTGCAAATACTAATCTATTGCATCACGAATCGATTACGCTGTTGGAATGGTGGTTACTTGAAGTTATTGAAGGAGAATTACGAGGGCACATTGAGTATTTTTAATTGTTCTTATCCAATATTGTATTCGACTTTTTAATGATGTCAATGATAAGGGATAGTTATCTGGCAACTTATGCTCAAAGGTAGCACTCCCTTCATTCCATTTATATTGTCTCCCTTTCCACTTTTGGAATGATTTAAGAGAAGTGGTAAAATAACAAATATACCCCCTTGAATTAAAGAGAGTAGGAACAATGTTATTGTTATGGAATGAGTGGTAGCTAAATATCGAGGGGTAATATTGGATGTTCACTCAATTTCCCTTCTAATTTAGAAATGTGACAAGTAATTTGGGATGAATTAAGAGGGTAAAGGGGACAATAAAGATGGAATGGAGGGTTGCTTTTTAGAGTTGAGTTGAGATGAAGTTGCTAGTATTTAGTACAAAGGTAGCTAGTTGGTCTAAATAGAAGAGAAGTATTGCTTGGGTAATCAGTAATCTATGTGTAATATGGTTTGTGAATGGAAGATAATTTTTCATTTCTTCTTTCGGGGAATGGAAGAATTCTTAGTGATTAGAGTGATCAATGGATTTAAATCATCGTAAGCAACTACTTGGCCGGTTTTGGCCTTTGGATTGAACGAGGCGCAATATTTTAGTAATTAGTGTGATCAACTGATCTAAACATTGTGGTATCAGTTAGAAGAGGCAGTGAGATCCTTCGTTATGTTACTTGATTATGTTAACTTATGCATCAAGATGTTACAAGTCCCCAGTGCCTCTTCTAACAAATGTCAAAATTTTATAAAATCTTTAAAAGGTATTGGTGCATGATATCTTAAACTGAATATACAAATCTGTTTGTAAAAATGGCGCACTTTGCGTGGACAAGGCGCATGATTACTTTTTGAACCTTGCGCTTCGTTGCGTTGGGGACTTGTTGCATCGGTGAGCCTTGCACCTTTTAAAAATAAGGTCACTATTTCTCTTTATCCTTTGACATTTTAATACCATGTTGCTACTTGCAACATACCCTACCATGGATCTTTCATATCTTTTCCATATTGGTAAACTTTTTATTCTTATATTTCACAACCCTGGAATCATCACCGTGTCCATATCTTATCTGGGTCTATATTTAAAACTGCCTGCCAACTTTGCCATATTTAGTGTTTAGGAACTCCCAAGATTCTACGTCTCTTTCTAGTGATTTTTTATATTTAGAAAGTATTTGTTGAATAGAAGGGGAGCCTTGGCGCACCAGTTAAGGTGTTGCCGTGTGACCGAGAGGTCACAAGTCAAGTCCTTGGAGCGGCCTCTTGCCAAAATGGCAAGGGAAGGCTTGCCCCTATTGCACCCTTATGGTGGAACCCTTGCCTAGACCCTCACCTTGCGGGGACGCCATCGTGCACCGGGCTGCCCTTTGAATTATTCGTTGAATGTGGTTATGTCCTTATTACTTTCCATATAATTTTCGGACTAGTATACTTTTGAGAGTAAAAAACAATTAATTGGTGCCCATTAGAGACTATTTGTTTAAAAGTACTTTTATATTTTCATAAATTTCATTCTGGGACCTTATGCTGGACCATAATTTAATCGTCAACATTCCTTTCTCCGTCCATTCCTGAAAGGATCGTAGTTCAAGGATGGGTGGGGCAGAAAAGAAAATCATTCTCTTGTATTGTCTGAATTTTGTGCTCTTATAACAAATTCAGGCGAGGAGTCTTGAAGAAGAGCTAAATGGGCAAATGTTCTCATACGGCAAACTGGTTTCAACCAAATCCGACGCTGCTGATAACGGCCTTGAGTCTAAAATAGAACAATTATTGAAACAGTTTGATCAAGTGAACAATCAAATGAGAGCATGGGTTTCATCTGGAGGTTCAGAGATGGTTTCTCATACCTTGACCCGACACCAAGAGATTCTTCAAGATTTAACTCAGGTTTGCCGATCTCTTAATTATGTTCGAGCAATATGGCTGAGAAGAATGAGTAAATTCAATTACTGTTTTTGTATTACAATTTACTGCCTCAATTATGCGAAGTTCTCCTTGCCTCTTCCTTATGCTGGTTCTCTTTCTTATCTGCTTCTTGTTCGTTGTCTCTTCTACATGAAAGAGTCTTTAAGAATCGAGAGAAAGCTAAGAGAAGTGTATTAATTCAGGTTCTTGTAATGTTCATGATTCACTTACATGATTAATCACTTACCTTCTGGAAGAGAAAAACATTTTATCGACTACAAAAATATATTTTCCCTTTGTTTAATTGAAGGGAATTTGAGGGGAAGGGAGGCCGTAGGACTGTAGGAGAAAGATTTCCTTTGTTTGGTTAGCAAAATTGAGTTGGAGGGAAAATGAATCCCTATCTATCCCTTCTACAAGGCAGATTATGATCCTTCCAACTCAGCAAAGATTGAAGGAAAAGGACACTGGTCGGTCTACCCCGCCTCCATCCCTTCCCTTGTTCTTTTTGTATCCAAACAAAGAGATAGTGGAAACTATCGCGTCATTAGATTGTACATAAGTACATGCAGCAGCCAACAAAAGCTGATGCTTACTTTCCTAATACTCCAAATAAAATGCCATGTCTGTGACTGATTTTATATGCTATTTATATGCACCACTTATTCTTAAGACCTAACCTGATGGTTGAATGCAGGAGTTTTATCGGCTTCGGTCTAGTGTTAGGGCCAAGCAAGAGCATGCATCCCTGCTACAAGACTTCAGGGATTTTGATCGAAATAGTCTAGACTTAGAAGGAGGAAATTCAGAGGACCAAGCTTTGCTAAAGGAACATGCATCTATCAGCAGAAATACAGGGCAGGTACACGGACAATTGTTGCTTCCGTCTCTTGTAGTATCTTCTTCTTTCTAGTAAAGAGCAACACGGCATTGGAATCTGTTATGAAATTGATATTAGTTAATCCTTTGACACCACATATGAAAACTGAATAAGAAGTTTTTTTCCCCAATTTGTTTTTCTAGTTTCCATAGTGTGGTCTCTCTTGATACAGCCTTAATGCTGAACTTGCCAGCCAACTGGATATGTGACTTGTATTCCTGCAAAGAGCCAACCAAACAGTTTTAGCTTGTACACTGTGAGAAATGATTTGATTGTGTTGCTTGATGTAACTCGTGAGAAATATTGCTTCTTGATTTACAAAAGCTGATACGAGATTGAGATTACCTCTCAAACCTATATTTTTCTGTTACTTTCTCACCTTGATTTTGTGGCCGTTGTGAATGCAGATGGATTCAGTTATATCTCATGCACAATCAACCCTTGGTGCTCTTGTATTTCAGCGTTCAACATTTGGGGGCATTAATTCTAAGATCAGTAACGTTAGCAGTCGTCTTCCAACGGTATGAATTAGTTTTACAGTTTTAACCTGCAAAATGTGTTTATTATTGGTTGATAACTCTTGTTACTGTTTGTTTAAATACAAAGTATGGTGTCCTGTAGTAAATTCCAAAGTCCCTTGAATATAAAAGGCCTCTAAGTCTGACATGTTGCCTTGTATTGTATTTGACTATATGCAGGTGAATCAAATTCTTGTTTCTATAAAAAGGAAAAAGTCGATGGACACTATTATACTTTCGCTCGTCGCTTCTGTTTGCACATTCCTCATTTTAATTTACTGGTTGACCAAATAGGATGATCCTGTCAAAATTCTCTGGTTTTTCCGCAAAGTCATCTGGAGGCCGTTACATCAAAAGTTCTCATTATTTTAGTCATAATCACCATGTTATGCTCATTGCCCTCCACTTAGCATTTACGTGCAATGGAGACATCAAAAGAGGTGGTTTCTACTTTCTTCATCGGTTGTTCAGATTGATTTTTGGGGAGCTATCCAAGATTTTATATAAAGTTGGGAAGTATAGGAAGTTTTGTGTGAATCCATGTTAGTAAAGATGTAGTATTATCATGTTAAGTTACAGGGTGGACAAAACATACATTAAGCTACCTCACTTATGTGATTCTTATACTTATGGTCAACTGTTATAGGATGTACTTTTTGGCAGCCATGGAATTCGATGTATACACTATGTTCGAGTAATGTTTTGTATGGTTTAATTATCTGTGGCGCCCTGTTGGATTCTTTTCTTTAATTATTGGCAAAAACTCAAGTAAGACAGGCGTCACCGTTACATTGTATTTCTCTATTCCCTCAAAGTTCCTTGTTACAAACAAAGGGAAGGTGGCCGAGTAGTGGAATTCTGTAACTGCGACTGCGAGAATAAGGTTGAAATAATTCATGCAGATTGCGCAGGAAACGGGAACGTGATGAAAGTACTCGTTGCAATTAGAGTGGGATCTACAGACTACAGTTGAAGAGAAGAAAGGAGATTTGACATTATCCCTCAATAAGGTCTTCAGCTACCCTGAATCCCGATTGTCTCTCAGATACAAGATTGGTACGACGTCTCGTTCAATTATCTTGGTCATCTGTTGGTAGAATATTGATAAGACGTTTTACGGTAGAAGGTACCCCGTAGTAGTTTTATGAGATGATATTATAGACGGGTTTATCAATCGGCTCAGGAGTTGTTGTAGCTAGTGGTGGAGCAAAATGCCACATAAAGCTATGTAAGTTCGATGTAAATTCGTAAATTATTACTAACAATTATACTAACAGGTAAAACTTTTTCATTTTGTTTTACAAAACAAATTCAAACCAAAATATAATGATGAAAACGTGAAAAAATTATTAATTATCAATTTACAATCTATAAATAGTAAACTAAAAGAGTAAAAGGTGAAACTCTGTAAATACCGTGCATGCATTGCACGGTATCTATACTAGTGAATTCACATATATACCATGATTTAAAAAGATATGTAGTACAAGAGTGTGCGAACATGTATAAGAGACATTCTATTAGAATTTAAGAGCGAATCAAGTATTAAGATAGCAAATTTAAAGCATTCTTATGTGCCAATTTATTTTTAAGCATTCATCATATCAAACAACCCCTAACTTGTTACACTATGTTCAAAACTTCAAGATAAATTTATGAATGTCACTAAATCTTCAACTTTTTTTTGTTTATTTTTAGAAATCAGCTAACTTTTAATTGATATCTCCTCTATTTTAGTGGGTAGTTTACATTTTTCGTAAAATATACGGGGAATCTTACAAAATGTAAACTATATACTCAGTTGATGAAATTTATAAGACACAAGCTTAAATGATCAGAATGTATACCAAGAAGGGGAGAGATCCTCTCCATTTCCTCAAAAGAAATGGATAGACAAGTTCTTTTGAAAGGTCCAGATTGCATTATGCATGCATCGAACGATTATAAATTTATGCATAAAAATAAAGATTAATAGAATATAAATGGGGATATATTATTTAATGGGTTCGTGAGAGGAAATTGAGAGAAAGAAATGAAGATGCTCCTTTCTCTACCAGGGGGCAAAACGATTGGTAAACTTGTAAAGCTAAATGTCCCTTAACAGTAACACTCTCCACTTTAGAACGAGTTAGGATCCTCTCCATTATCTCAAAAGTAATGGTTGGTCCATTACCTCTAATAGGACCATTTTAATATATTATTTGTATACATCAACATCCATTACTTATTGTTGTGACTGTTAGATCATTTCGGGATAATATCTAAACCATTGAGAGGTAATGGAGATCATCCAAATTGCTTTAGAGCTAAGTTGATTGCTGTCTTGACTCTTGTACATGTGTGTAGTGGATATTGTGACTCAAATTGGTCTCATAATATTAGCGTACTTCTAAAGACTATGAGTCTATGATCATGCAAATTCGACAATGAAATCTTATAAAGTGATTTAGGGGGTCCAATATCATATCATAAGTCAAAATTTGAGAAAAAGAAAAAAAAAACATGAACAAAAGGGTGCTCTTTATATGAAGTACTATACATAGGAAATAATAAGTGCAGAGTTATCTTACATGGCTAGTACTTCCTCTATTCAACTCCACTCTACCAAAATTTTTTTTCACATTTGCCGAGACGGATTTTACACGGTAAATATCGTTAGCTACGTGTTTGCAAAAATTATAAAAGTTAGATATTAATTATGTACTTGTAAAGACGAATCAAACAAGATCACACATGAATATATTTTTTACTTATATATTGAGAGAAAATTGCAATTATATGATCGCTTGTGAATAGTGTACAAAAAAAGAAAGTGGTAGAGTGGAGTTGAATGGAGGAAGTACTAGATACTAGATGACCAGTAGGTCTTGCTTGCGACGGATCGGATCTTGCGACGGGTATTTTGTGAGAGGAAATGGGTAGAGGGGACAAGGTGGGCACCCCCCATGTGCTTCTCCACTCACCCTTGATGGGTATTTTGTGAGAGAATATGGTATCCGTCTTAAGTTTGCGACGGATAGTGTCCGTCACAAATGAGAATTTGTGCTAGATGACTACATCCAACCAAAATGTGCAATCTTATCAAGGTCGCTCTTTGTGGAGTGACCATCATGTTCAATGTTTATGGTTTACCCATTTATTTTATGCAAATTCTCGTTTGTGACGGAATGACCCGTCGCAAGCTTAAGACGGGTCAATACTCCCTCACAATGAGCAAGTGGGGGTGTAAGTGGGTGGAAAATGGAGCCCCCCACTTGCACATCCACTTGCTTTATGTGAGAGAGAATTGACCCATCTTAAGCTTGCGACGGGTCGCCCCGTCGCAAGTA
Source organism: Heliosperma pusillum (assembly GCA_022085475.1). Taxonomy (NCBI): domain Eukaryota; kingdom Viridiplantae; phylum Streptophyta; class Magnoliopsida; order Caryophyllales; family Caryophyllaceae; genus Heliosperma; species Heliosperma pusillum. The sequence goes on along the minus strand of JAIUZE010044576.1, from coordinate 28,194 downwards.
AGACTTGCTGTTTATTTTCACCCTTTTATGTTTTCTACCATAAAACTATACTCCTCAAAAGTTTACTATTATCGTCGTAATTATTGTTACTTTCACTACTCCCGTCATAATTATTGTTTCTTTCACTACTCCCGCCGTAATTATTGATATTTTCATTAATACCGCATTAATATTAATAACTTCACTACTCCCGTTGTTGTTCTATTACTTTCACTACTCCCGATTCTAATATTGTTACTTTCACCATTAAAATGAGTGATTACTATAATTTGATTTAGTAATGAGTAAACATGCAATTTTAAAAGGCTCATATATCTTTTGGAAACCGCCTAGCTTGATTTATTTTCCTTTTATTAGTTTCCAAAATATTTGGTGTAAGTTTAATAATTATATAATATAGAAGATACTTTAGTTTAATATATAATCAATGCTACTAATTAATACATAAGTGAGACATGTTTATTTTAAGGAAAATCACCATATTCTATTATTTTCTAAATTTGTACTTGCAGCAAAATTATACTCCATAATATTTACATTGAAATATTTAAGTTAATGTATACTTTATGCTACTAATTAATACCATAAGTGGGGCATGTTTATTTTAAGGAAAATCATCTATTTTGGTATTTTCTAAATTTATACTTTAACCAAAATTATATAATATTTACATTGAAATTTCTTGATCAGGTATATCACACATCGCTATCGATTAAAAATTATATAGTATAATTAGTTTGTATAACTTTATTTAATTACATGAAAGTCCATTGGTTTCAAGATTTAATATATAATACTAGTATTGGTGTCCGGCTCCGCCCGCGCTACCTATATTTATCATTAAAATTTATTTTAATTAAATATACTTTAAAGTTTTATAACTCATAAATTTATCATCAATATATTTCTTTATGACATATCTTAAAATTACGATAAAATAAATTATTAGACAATTTATTACTCCCACTATTAATATTTTACTTTAATCAATTAGTTGTTCATATATACTTTTTTTTATCGTTGGTATTGTTTCTTTTATTACATTCGTTATTAGTACTGTTACTTTCACTACTCCCGTCGTAATTATTGTTACTTTCACTTCTTAAAACGTAATTATTGATACTTTCAGTAATGCCGCATTAATATTGAAAATTTCACTACTCTCATTTTTATTCTATTACTTTCATTACTCCCGGTTCTAATATTATATTGTTATTTTGACTATTGAACTGAGTGATTACTATAACTTGATTAACTAATGATTAAACATGCAATTTGAGTACACATGCAATTTTAAGAGGTTCATATATTTATATAAATATATTACATATATGTCAAGTCAATTTAAAAGAATTATGCAATATTATATCTTTTGGAAACCTAGCTTGATTTATTTACCTTTTAATAGTTTCCAAAATATTTTGTCTAAGTTAAATAATTATAAATTTTAATTTAATGTATACTCTATGCTACTAATTAATACCATAAGTGGGGCATCTTTATTTTAAGGAAAATCACCCTATTTTGGTATTTTTCTAAATTTATATTTCAACCAAAATTATATAATATTTACATTGAAATCCCTTGATCAGGTCTATCACACAACGCTATCGATTAAAAACTATATAGTATAATTAATTTGTATAACTTTATTGAATTACATGGAAGTCTATTGGTTTCAGGATTTAATATATATTATAGATTATAGATAGATAGATTGATGTAACCCGGAAACAAAGGGGCAGTAATAGAATGACGTAAATTTGTAAAACTTCATATATTATATAGTTTTGGTGTATAAAGATATTAATTATTAATTATTAGCATAAAAACCGTAAATAATATAAGTAGGGTAAGTTTTGGAAAATATAAAAATAATAGTCATTTAAATTTAGGAAAGTATGTAATTTAAGAAAAATAATAGGGATTTTCTACCTGGTATCCTTGTGTTTCTTCGACTCTACGCTGTACCTCTCATCTTTTAGAAACATCATTGATACCCCTAAAATTAATGAAAACTTCATCAAATACCCCAAAAGCTCTAATCCGTCATTTTTAAATATTTAGTTTATGCATTTTCTATTGATTTTTCGGCGATAATTTGTCCAACTTTTATCACAAATTCCGTGTACTCGGTTTAAAATACATTTACTTTATTAAATTAACTGTTATAAAACTCAAATTTCATATGTTTTGAGTATTTTATGGACTATAAAAATTTTAGGGGTACCACCGTACCAGTGATGTTTTTGAAAATCGAGGGGTACCATACGTAGAATTCGAAAGAGCACGAGGGTACCATTAGAAAATCCCAAAAATAATTAGATTATAACAGTTCACCTTAAATTAGATAGTATGAACAAATTGGTAGCTATCGATTTAAAAAAAAAGGTTTTTTATTTAAATATATGATATCTTTATTGTACTATTTTCCTTGTATCTTTGATATTGTATTATCGCATTTCATATATTCATGGAAGACGTAATATCAATCCAAAATTACTAATGTCACTCATTTTTGTGAGACGATGAATAGTAATTAACATGTCCTTAAACTTACTTGTATTATTGTGGTACTAAAAAAAAGTATAGTGACATGATCATTTTCAATCGTTAGCATCGTATTTTAGTTTAATTGTATTCTCCTATAAAGTCACTACCTATGTCAAGGGTTTAGCATTACATTTTGTATTATAAATACCCGTTGCTAATATATTAGAGTATACCGAAAATGTCTTAATCTAGTAATTAAGATTGGGGTATTGTGGACAATAAGTCTCAAGTTTGATCCCCTATTTTAATGCGACTAAGTACGCGTTTAGTTAACTTTCAGTCACTTCTTCCGTAATAACTTCTAGCACTATTTGTCGGCCTTAGGCATGAGATATAGTTCGAGTAAGCTTATTGGTTCTTGCATTGCATTGCATTGCATTGAGTTCAAGTTAATTATAGAAGATTACTAGTGCGTATGATATGTTGGCTACCAAGATGCAAAGGACATAATTACGGCTCTACATCAACATGTTAAGCCAAATGTGTCTTGGTGATGGGATAAGTTGATTTATATTTATAGCAATTTGTCTGCCATTTGATACGTTGCACAATCTTGTTTCCTCCATCACCATCAATTTCCGAGAGTAAGGATTCTCTCTGTTTCCTAAAAAAATGGAGGTCCAATACTTCTCAATAGTTCAGATTAATTTTGGGCCGATCGGACGGTTGTAAATTTACTTCAAAACTGAAAGTTAATGAATGAGAGTGGAACATATAGTATAATAATTCTTATGAGAGGAAATTGACTCAAAAGGGGAGAGGATCCTCTTCCAAAATTCTGACTAGCTTGGAGTATGTTTTAATTGACTCATATACTTTCTTGATTTAGATTTTAGAAGTTAAAATCCACTATTCAATGTCTTTTATATTCCTTTAAATCTCATTATATTAAGGGTGGTTAGTTTTTGCCTCACATAGTCAAAACTTGAAGCCGCAGTATCACCCAATGATGTCAACTCATCTATCGAACTTAAATTATAAAGAATAGAATTGTTTGGTTGACACATCTTTATAAAATTCCTCGTCAAATACTTACCTTCAAAAATGTAGCAAGTTGTTTTAAGTTTCCTTGATATCTTTGAATTCCCATGTAATAAGTTCTCGTATTGTCAATCAAACAATTTTTGAAAATCTAATGAATTAGGTGAGTGAGGTTATACACTTATACTGACAATCAAACAATTTTTGAAAATCTAATGAATTAGGTGAGTGAGGTTATACACTTATAAGTTATACCTTAGGAATTGTTATTTCATGTGAATTTACACTTGTGCTACATCAACCAAATAAACAAGCCCTAAGGAGTAAGGATAAAATCTCAAATCGATATTTTTTCTTCGAATTTGATATTATAACTTTTGTAATTTAACCAAAGTGGCTTGTGTGTAGTGGAGTGCGGAAGTGCCTTAAAGCGTTGCAATGACAACGAATTGAAAAGTCCCGGATTCGACTCCCTACACGGGAGTGCTGCGGTTACCTGCCATCAAGGGTTACCTTGATGACTTACCTGGTCCCCGGGCTTGCAGGGTGTTGAGGTGTTCTCTGGGTCACCAAAAAAAACATTTGTAATTTTATTTAACGAAAGAACCTGGCCGTTCCTCGTAAAAATGAGAAATTGTCATGAGCTCATGAGCTCCGATCCATTTATGAAATTGAAGGTGTATTGTCTTAGGTGTCGTTTGGTTGCCCTCATAAAACGTAGGAATTAGAAAATCCCATGATTTGCAAAAATGAGAATTTGTTTCGTTGCCACTTTTTCCTCAAAATGTAGGATTTTAAAAATCCCAGGATTTCCCAACTTCTCCATAATGGAGGAGTTGAATTACCTAGCTCCCCCTAAATAGTTTAAAACTCGTGTGAAATTGGATTCCTAGATAGGCAACCAAACGTTTTCAGTAAATTCACCTGAATTTTTATGTGGGAGTTTAATTCCAATGAATTGAATATTCCTCGGGAGTTTAATTTCAACGGTCAACCAAACGAGGCCTAATATACTCTTATCAAGTTGTGTGGTCCATGTATAGTTAAGTTTACTTAGTTTACTCCCACGCCCTAGGCATGTATCATGGATGGTTTTGAATGGAATCTAAATTGGAAAAGAAAGATAAGACGATGACATCAATAAAAACATCTTCAACTATGAAAATTCCTAAAGCTATGACGAGATGAGTCGTCAACAATCAACTTATTTCTACAACCATGAAAATGAGTCCTTAATTGGAGGAATTGAGGAGGATATGGTGGAGAAAAAACAAAGTGTTTGTAATTAATTGTTTTTTAAAAAAAACAAATTAACTAACTAACTAACTAATATGATGAAATTTTTTGAATAAAAATATATAGAACTATAGAAGTAATTGATACTCCGTAGTAATTAAAAGTTATAAGAAAATAATTTTAACTCGTATTTCAACTCTATACACTGACCCATATTTTATCAAACTCGTATAACTCGGAGAATAACATTTAAATTGATTTAAAACTTGATCCATCAGATCGATTCACCAAGTCTAACATCTAGCTATATGTGAAGTTGCGTTCATTATATACCTTCATAAACTTAGAAGTCTAGAGGTGGCAATCGGGTCACTTGGGTCGGTTACGGGTCGGGTTAAAGCGGTTCAGGTCATATCGGGTTCAGGTTGTATTGGGTCAGTGACTGGTTCGGGTCGGTTACAGTTCATACCGGGTCATCAACGGGTGACAAGTCGAGTCTGTCGTTAGCGGGTCAGTCAGGTCAGGTTATCAGCATTATATTTTATCTTATGTATTCAGGTTTTGATGGGTAATTTTATGTTTAAACAATGTGTAGGTGTGTATTAATTGTAATTTTAAGTGAAAATAATTATGATAAATGTCAATTTAGTCCTATTTACACAATTATTAAGCTAATTCATTATCGGGTCATCCATTGGGTTGACTAAATATCGGGTCACGGGTCAGGTCGGGTCGGGTTGGGTTGGGTTGGAAAAAATGAGGTTGTTGTCGTTTATCGGGTTCGGGCAAGGTCAATTCGATTCACCCAATTTTCGGGTTCTATCGGATCGGATTCCTCGGTTCAGGTTAGCTTTTGTCAGCTCTACTTGAAACGATGTATACAATTTATTGAGCAAATCAGTTTTCATACGTGAAATCAAAGAGTGGGAACAATGTCCAAAAATGCAAGATGAAAACATGCAATTAGAAGCATAATTTCAATAGTATTTTGGGCATCAAAATGTTGAAAGGAATAATAGCATTGTCAAAACAAACGAATCGTAGCATGTTAAGCGTCAAATGATAGACAAGAAAGAAAAGACGGTAATTCAAATCCAAGTTGAAATGCAAAAATTAAGGAAAGTTGAGCAAATTAAACTCCAAAGTGACAACAACCTATGAGTGATAACCTACTACGAAGTACTCCCTCCTATTCTGAGCAATGTTCCCCCTTCCATTTTCGTCTATTCATAATACCTTTCCCTTTCCTTTTTTGGTAAACTTTTATACTTATTTTAATCACATTACTCCACTACAATACCCCACAATACCCATATTTTATCTTATTTTAATCACCTTACCCCACAACAATAATTATTTTAATCACTTCACTCCACAATAATACCCCACAATACATTCCTTCTCTCCAATCACCTTACCCTCACTACATTACTTTTGCTTATTTAATTCAAAACCTTAAAATTTGTGCCAAATGGAAAGGGGAACAATGCTCAGAATAGGAGGGAGTATATATCTACTAGTCTACTATGCATATGAACACAAATTCTTATTTCAGACGGAGGTATCCGTCTTAAGCTTAAGACGGATACCATATTCTCTCACAAAATACCCATCAAGGGTGAGTGGAGAGCACATGGGGGGGAGCCCACCTTGTCCCCTCTACCCATTTCCTCTCACAAAATACCCGTTACAAGATCCGACCCGTCTTAAGCAAGACCTACTGGCATATGAATGTTTTATGTCATGTTGGAATTATTTTTCATTAAATTTTCGTTAATCTATCTTAAGTGGAGCATTTTAGTAGAAAGATTAGACTAGTGGTTAAGAAGGTAGAAATAATTTACGATGTGGAGTTAGATTTAATTTACTCGTTATATACTTATATAATACCCCGTATTATTTATTTGGTGTAATTTTTTTTCCCGAATTAAATAAATTTGAGTGTGTAAAACATCACCGACCAAAAATATGTTGAGCGGGAAAAGAACTCACCCCTCTTTTTTTTTAAAATAAGTTATAATAGATGCGAAAAAGATAAATAAAGAACAATAAAGAGAGCAACACACATATTTACGTGGTTCACTAACGATGTGTTAACTACGTCTACATGGCAGAAGAGGTGAGAGTTATTGATAATGAGGAGTTTACAGACTTCCAGAGTCAGATTCAGGAAGTTATAATATGCATTAGGGTAACACTTAGAAACTTTATATAATAATACTAAGTAAGACCTAATACAGAAAATCTAGAATAAGCTCAAACTAGAATCACAACCCAAACAGATTAACAGATATAGTTTAGGTTTCTCGTCATAGTCGTTCGAATCGGCAACTAACAGATTCAAAACACAAATCCAACAAATCTCCGCCTTGACTTGATATCTCTCTTAATCAGACATATGCACCCCCATAACTGACAGATGTAACCAGTGGCGGAGCCAGATTTTGAATTTAGGGGGGCGAAAAATTTTAGGGGGGGCGAACGACTATTATCATTAGGTACTTTTAAAAAATTTCAAAAAATTTCGATACAAATTTCGAAAATTTCAACCGCCAGGGGGACGATTGCCCCTGCTACCCCTAGCTCCACCACTGGATGTAACATAAACTCTTCTCCCTTCCCCTCCAATAATGGCATGTAAAGAGCAATCAAATGCTTTGAATATTTAGCAAGTCCAAACAGTGTTGGAACTTGTTATGCGAATTTAAATTGGTAAACATATCAGTTGTACCAATTTTGTTTACCCTAATTTTCTTCTCTTTTCTTAAAATTAAAATTGATACCTGACATCAATGTATTTAGTTCTCTCATGATGAACTTGATCCTTAGCCAGACAGATTGCACTGAGATTGTCACAGTACACAATGACTTGATCTTGATGTAGACCCAAATCATTTATATCCCTTTTAGCCAAATTCCCTCTTTATCCGCTGCTGTCAATGCCAGATACTTTATATAGTCGATAGCGTTAAAGTACCCTTCCAATTGAATATTGAACCACCAAGAGTGAACACATAACCAGTCATTGATCTCATATTGTCCACATCTCCAACATAATCAGAGTGAGTATACCCTGACACTAAACACTCTATCACCTCCATAAATGAGAACAACATCAGATGTACCCTTAAGGTACCGAAGGATCCTCTTCACAGCTTGCCACATATTGTGGTAGATTAGGTCTAGTACATACCATATCATAAATCAAACTTTCTACTGAATTGGCATAAGGAACCTGAGATCAGACATGTATGCCTTTTCTTCAGCTTATTTAGGTGCAAATGCAATAGACAGCCGTGCATACGCTGGATTAGGAGTATCTTTGGATTTAACAGTAGACATACCAAACCTTGACAACACCTTCTCAATACGGCCTTTTGAGATAAGAAAAGCTTCTTCTCACTACTATCCTTGTAGATCGTCATTTCCTTAATTTTCTTCGATGGACCCAAATCTTTCATTTCAAACTCATTAATTACTTATGAGATCCTTTAACTTCTGAACATCAGACTTTCTCTTTGCATCTATTAGCATATCATCGACATATAAGACTAGATAGATGAATGAATCATTCGCAGCCTTATTGTAGTATACACATCAATCATACGGAAACCTATGATAGGTGATCTGCATCATATAACTGTCGAACCGCTTATACCATTGCCTGGGAGATCGACTATTGTAGCTCATATAAGGACCTTTTCAGCCTCCAAACGTAGTCTTCTTTTACAGGGACCTAAAAACTTTCCGGCCGAGTCATGTATATCTCTTCCTCTAACTCTCCATGTAAGAAAGTCGTTTTAACATCTAGTTTCTCAAGCTTTAGATCCTGAAGTGCAACTATAACGTGTAACACTTTGATGGAAGTATGTATGACCACTGGTGAGAAGATCGCAGTGTAGTCTTTCCCCTCTTTCTGTGTGAACCATCTAGCTACGACTCGAGCTTTATACTTGACCCCTTCAACCTCTGTTTTCCATTCTTCTTTTCTTGAAAACTCATTTACATGTAACAGCCTTTCTATCACTTGGGCTCTTGGTTAATGTTCATATCTGATTCTTTTAAAGTACTCCATCTCATCTCCCATTGCAGTAATCCATTTGGAAGACTTGGTAACAACTTCTTTGTAGGAGGATGGTTCTGTAAAATTTAATCCCACCTCCTCAGCAACCAGAAGTGCAAAACCCACCAAATTATCTTCCTCACGACCAAATCTGCTCGGATGCTTCCTAAAATTAGGCCTAATTGATCGCTTATGGGCCTAACTTGCTTGATTCTGAACTGGTCATGAAGAATATGATGGTTCAGATTCAGATTAAGACTGTAGTTGTTGATCTTCCTGTCGTGGTTCACCCTCATCAAGAGTGACTTAATGCTCCACATGTTTATCATTACTACAACTATCTGACATAATAACAGACTTCATAGTATGATTAATCCTAGGATTTTCATCAAATACGACATTCCTCCTAAAAAATAACCCTACCTTTAGATGAAAACCCACGTTATAGACGTTCGAAGCGGCAATTAACAGATTCAAGACACAAATCCAACAAAATTATTTATAATCCTACGTATTTAATTATTTCTATCAAGGATCTGACCCGTCTTCATATAGGTTTTTTTTTAAAACACCTACCACTACTGAGTCTACATAAAATCCAACGTTATTTTGTCAGGGTGTACAAGAATTAAATATTTTTTCTTAATTGTACTTGGGGGTTTTCTCCCAACATTACTTATATTATAGTACCATATGAGATGTGCATAGTTCATGTGAATCATATCCCTCGTCCCATCGAAATGGAAGCTCACCTAACGTTTAAAGTAACTAAATTAAGAGACGAACAATGATTTGATAATAATAATAGCGTTAATGCGTTTTGTATATGTCTGAGACTAAGGTAAATCTTGCTTAAGACGGATAGTGCCAGTCTTAAATAAGAATTTGTGTTGAGATAAAGCTTAAAAGGAACAATAATTTAATAGAAGAGTTTTGTATTTGTCTGAGATTATACAGTGCCTCGTAAAAATGAGAGACTGCCATAGTACAATTGAATCAAATAGAGAGAGATAAGTAAAATTTCGGAGCATCGGCAGGCATGCCCTATTGAGCCAAAGTGTCAAAACGTCGTGTTTACCCCAAAAATTATCGTGCCTGTGTTTGGACCATGCTGGACCGTACTAACTTGGTGGCGATGTTACAACTTCCACCCTCAGACCATTGGTTCAGAGTCGGGTCCCTCCGTATTTGCCAATACCTTAAACTCTTCAAAGCTCAATATGCACCTGAAAATGTCAGAAGTTCCATAATCAAAAGCTTTCCAGTACAAAGCAAATGCCTATTGCCTAAGGGCTAAGGTCAACTTCACTCAAATTCAGTACTTTTGCCTTAGAAAAATAATTCAAAGTGAATTTCACCATATCCACATAAATGAAATTTCATGATAGTAAATTTGCCAAGATATTTATTATAAAAAGGCCCTTTTATATAATATACTTGTACTTGACGGTTCGGTTTTAAAATAAAAATACTACATCAACCTAAATATAGTAATTATATTTTGCCTTTTGGAAAAGTTAATAACATCTAATCTCACCACTAGCTAATTCCCTAGCTTTTAAGTACTATACTTGACACAAAAGTTCAACATCTTAAGAGACAAGAAATTGAGTGATTGAAGTGTGAAAAAACAGCTTAGCAGGGAAATATTAACTAACTCGACACTTTCTATCTTCGCATATTTTGAAAAGTGTATACAATCAAATGGGAAAACGGAGGTATATAGGTTAATAGTGCATAAAATTTGTTCTCGTGACTCGAATTTACACACAAAAAAAAAACAACTAAGCAATTGTGACATTGTTTACATAATCTAGCCAATTCTAGAAATTTGAGCCGAACAATGATGTCAACAAGACTCTTTCACGCGATCGTTTATTTCTAGGAGGCTTGAACTCGAGATGTCTGATTCAACGGGATTGTCAGTTACCAAGTGACCCACATGCTCAACAGTTAGTATAATAAGTTCATGTGTAATATGACCAACTTTATTTTTTTTAAGACTATGAGCTTAATCTACAATTCTGAAAAGAAAATAATTCAAACATGATCAGTAAACTCATGAAAATATAGTCCTATGTTTCAAATCAAGCTTTTAAACACTTTAATTAAAATAAAACCTTTTTTCTCCCTCATGCCTTCTATGTCTTTCTCTATCAATCTTTAATTATTGAAGTCATACTTAACAAGGCTATTGTAACTTACACTCCATTATCATATATTGTACTTCACATATATAGTTCAGAGGCATTTACTTACTCTCCATTATAAGTACAAGAAAGTCTATACATCATACCATAAAACTGATCACAAACTTTTAAACATTTACGACAAGTTTCGAACCTCATACATAGTTTACTAATTTAAAACTATGACCTCGCCGAACATTTCAAACCCTTTACCATCTTCTCAAAATTCAAAACCAGCAGAATCCCACCAAAATCACAACAAAAATGATCTTGTTTTGGATCTTAGCCTATGTAGAAATGAAATGGATCAAGGGTTTGATCCAAAATCGAGTAATAACGACCGATTCAACTTGAATGAAACTCATACTTTTGATAAAACATCTCAAGGCAATGAAGGAGAGCCAAGAGTGTTCTCATGCAACTATTGCCAAAGGAAGTTCTATAGCTCCCAAGCCCTAGGAGGACATCAAAATGCACATAAAAGGGAGAGAACATTAGCAAAACGCGGCCGAAGAATTGACTCAGCAACATTTGGCAATTACTACCCTGAAAATCTCTTCAAGGGAAGATCATTAATATCAATACCGTACCCTAGCAAAATTACTGTCCTGCCCCTACATGGCTCTTACAATACTCCTAGGCCTCTTGGAATTCAAGCTCATTCCTTAATACAGAAGCCATCGATCAACATGGCATTTTCTAGTACAATATCTTTGCAAAATGGATGGTCAAGAATACCTATGATCGACCAGCAACGGCCTGTCCTCGGACGGTTAGCAATGGGATCATCAGACTCATCAACTTTATCAAATGGTGAAGTTGCAAGGTTTGGTAGTGTTCAGAAGAATTCACAGACATCAATGGATAGAAATATCGGAGGGATTTCCTGGAAGGGTATTAGTCTCAATGTTCTTAAGAGTTACAGTAGTATTAGTAGTAGTAATCAGCAAGATCATGATCACTTGCAAAAGCTTGACTTGTCACTTAAGCTTTGAAGTAGTTACTCTTTGTTTTTTGTGGCTTATCTGGAGTTTTAGTCAGAACTTTGATCTTAAGTTTGTCTATAGAAATTAGTTTTGGGTGATTCATCAAGCTTTTAACAACTGTTAATGTGAAGCATTTTCTCTTTTGCAGTTTTGCAGGAACTCTTACAGCAATCTCTTAGTGTTGTTGTTGTTGTCATAGTTGTTGGGAGACTTGGGACTGTATATTTTCTAAACTGAACCCGCTTCTTAGGTTGGAAATTGAAAGCCCTCTCCCGTAACTTTTAATCGTCTTTTTCTCACCATGATCAAGCTAAAAGTTGACCTTTTTCTATTGTGTTCTTTTTTCTAATGTGTATGATTTGGTTCATTATGAGATACCTATGATTTCATTCTCTCACTAAAGCAGAGATGATCCGCAGAAAGTGAGAAACCTCAACCAAAGAAGTAGCCACCACAATAATACCCTTTACAGTAACAAATAACAAGACACGACGGTGAATAATTCTACGATTCGACTACCAGTCCACCACACCTCGATGGCGCCTAAGGATTTTGAGAACAGTATCAACTATCGAGTAACTAAATTTTGGCTACGGCAATCTTCTTCAATTGTTCATGCCACATGTGTTTGAACTTCGATTGAAACAGCGTTTATAATTTTGAAAATATCTCCATTTATTTAAGAGAACAATATTAAAGCCAAGTGGCTCAATAAATCAGCATTAGATAATATTATTATCGCCCTGATTATGAAAAAGTTCAGCTACAACTTGCTAACTAAAGACAGGCGTAATCAAGCTCTAACAAATGATGTGTTAAGATTAGGTTATAAAGATTAAAGAAGGTTAACTGTCGTTTTAGCAAAGATATCATGCAGAAGTAAAAGATTCACGTAATAATATCATTTGTAATTGTCTCTAGATCAGATATTCTAGGGAAATCTGGTTGCTTTCTTAAAAAGATTTGATTAAATTAATGAAGAGTTTCAGATGTTGACCCACTCTAAATATAAGGAACAATGTGAATCATAAGTGCACAATCAAATATAGTTGTCCCCTCAAACCACCTTGTTATTAGATTAATGAAGTTTACCACTAATAAACTTTTGAACTTCTTCCTACCTATATCACTGTGGTGGCATGTCTAACATTCCGACCTTCCAATACGACACGATGCCCCAAACATTTTATTTTAGTCTAAAAACATCACTCTTTTTTCATATTAGGTCGCGTTCAATACTCAGCCAAATAAGAGTAACATGACTTTTTTTAATTTTTTTTACTCGTTAAAATATCTAAATTTCTCACTTATCCGATCTTAAAAGCTTTCAATATATTTTTTTCTGAGCTTTCGGCATTATCTTCTTTCGGGTCACCTTCAAACAAGAAAATGGTTGTGAGTTGTGTTGAAATATGAGACTTTTAGTGTGTTCTAGAATATTCTATAAGTGTTTGAAATGTTCTAGAAGAGTCCGGAATATTCTAGAATAATGTAGAAACATCTAGAATAATCATGTAGTTACTAGAATAGTGTAGAAGAGTCTAGAAGTGTCTAGAAGAGTCATGAATGTTCTAGGTATGTCTAGAGAAGTCTAGAACCTTCTAAAGATATCTTGTAAGTATAGAAGAACTCTAGAAACTTACAAGACTAGGTCACTCTAGAATGTTCTATTCTAGAGAATTCTAGGAATATAGGAGAAGGAGGAGGAGCACTATAAATAGAGGTCCTCCCTCCCATTTCCTTGTAATCCAAGTATCCATTTGGTATCATCCAAGTGTAACCAAAATCACAAACAAATCAATAAAACAAACAAATTCCTTCAACTAATCTTCAACTAAATCAACTAACTAATCTCCCTTTACTCCCCCATACACCAACAAGTGGTATCAAGAGCTCTAAAGATCTTAAGGGCAGCAAAATAAAACTATGGCTTCCGCATCAAACATTATATCTCCTACTCTTCCAATATTTGGAGGAGAAAATTACGACTATTGGTGCATTAAAATGGAACTTTTCTTTAAAGCAAATGCACTATGGGAAGTGGTGGAAAATGGTCCCCAAAAACAACAAGAAGGTGATCAAACCACTGAAACATCCTTAAACGAAATAAATGAGGATGAATTAAAAGACCCCAAAGCCTTGCTCTTCATCTTTAATGCCGTTTCGGATACCATTTTTCCACTAATAATGCGGGCATCTACCGCAAAAGAAGCATGAGATTTACTTCAATTTTTCCATGGTGGTGAAAGAATAAGAGGTATGCGTCTAAATACCTTAAGAAAGGACTTCGAAAATTTGAAGATGGGGGAGAATGAAGATATAAACACTTATAATTCTAGAGTAATGGAGATAGTTAACCAAATGAAAGCATATGGTGAAGATATTACCGACGCGAGAATTGTGCAAAAGATTCTCGCAAGTTTGACAAAACAATTCGACATGATTGTCACTGTTATTGGAGAATCAAGAGATCTATCGAAGCTCACTGTGACGGAGCTAGTTGGATCCTTACACGCCCATGATCAGAAATTCAAGATTCAAAAATCCTCCTCCGACGATGCAATTTGGAATTTGGAAGATAAGAAGGTAAAACAAAAGGTGACCCTAGTCCCTGAGCATCTCCAAGGTGATGTTGACACGATCAACAATGATCATCTTACACCTCCATTAACTCCTAATGTACATTCTCCAACCTCTGATGATAATTCAGAGAATGCTACGGGAGCACGAGGTAAGAAAAATCTCTTTGCAAAATGTCATATTACTAATTTGAATGAAGAGGAATGCAAAAGATGCTACCCTGTTATAGAGGAGCCTAGAAACTATGATGAGGCTTCCAAACATAATGAGTGGCAAGATGATATGAAGGCGGAAATAAACATGATAAATAAAAACAACACTTGGGAGTTGGTTGACAAGCCAAAAGATCAGAACAGGAATGGTGTAAAATGCTTCTATAAAACCAAGTTGAATCCCGGTTGTTCTTTCAACTGGTATAAGCAAAGATCGGCGGTCAAAATATACTCGCAACAAGCTGAAATTGATTATGGCGTTACATTTGCTTTTATTGCACGACATGATACTAAATTGAGGAGGAGATTTACGCCGAGCAACTATCATATTTTACTATACAAAAGAAGAAAGAAAAGAAAGAGGAATGCTCGAAGTTCCTCAAGTCCAAGTTTGGCGTAACACCAAAAGTCTCAAGGAGGAGTGTTGAAATATGAGACTTTTAGTGTGTTCTAGGATATTCTATAAGTGTTTGAAATGTTCTAGAAGAGTCCGGAATATTCTAGAATAATGTAGAAACATCTAGAATAATCATGTAGTTACTAGAATAGTGTAGAAGAGTCTAGAAGTGTCTAGAAGAGTCATGAATGTTCTAGGTATGTCTAGAGAAGTCTAGAACCTTCTAGAGATATCTTGTAAGTATAGAAGAACTCTAGAAACTTACAAGACTAGGTCACTCTAGAATGTTCTATTCTAGAGAATTCTAGGAATATAGGAGAAGGAGGAGGAGCACTATAAATAGAGGTCCTCCCTCCCATTTCCTTGTAATCCAAGTATCCATTTGGTATCATCCAAGTGTAACCAAAATCACAAACAAATCAATAAAACAAACAAATTCCTTCAACTAATCTTCAACTAAATCAACTAACTAATCTCCCTTTACTCCCCCATACACCAACAGTTTCCTGTCTTACTTCTCCTATCTTAGAAACTACCAATAACTTTTACGGCTTGTTCAAATATCAAAATTCTCACTTAGATTTGAGTTGGTTTCATAGGTGAGATCGTCAAATACATTCACGGTTCGACAAAACAAGGGGTCAAAAAGACCATTCATTGCTCTGAAAACCTTCAACAATTTATTGTAAGGGTCAATTAAGTTACAAAAGCCACCATGACATGCAGATATAGAAATTATAGTGAATAAACATATAATTCAGCTGACTTCTCTTAACGTGCTCAATTTCTCATATCAAGAAAGGATAAAATATATCATGCTCCTTTTTTTTATATGTAAGGGAAACCCCCACACCTAAATATTTATTCACATACCCGCTCCTCTCACAACACACTCTCTATTTATTCCGCTATTTTGATTAGAAAATGTGTGAAAATAAATTCAACGTTAAAGTTTTAACACTTTTATATTAGTGACTATTCATCTACAGTAAACTCATATATACTCTAAAATTTCAACTCTACGGGATCCAAACTCGGAAATTACCATTCCAGATACAGATTTGAGAGAAGTGGGAGATATTTCCGAGTCCTTATATGATGAATGTTAAACTCGGGTCACTTTACAGACTAATAAGGCTACTCTGGTACACGGTCCACTTTTAGGCCCATCAAATGAAGAAAATTGGGTCATGCACTCACTACAGTATGAATACAGTGTAATTCCACAGTTTCATAAAACAATACTATAATTCAATTTAAAGATAGTGTGATACTACACCTAAATCAGCAAAGATGAAATAGACAAACCTCAAAAACATTTAACAGATTGCATATATTTGCAAATGAAAGAGAGAGTAGTCGAACTCACACCATCAAGCAGGTCAAAGCAGGTGCTTTCTGAGGCGGCCATGCTACTGCTCTACCGTCGACTTTACAGATTCCATCCAACGAATGTACTCAGCTTTATCTTTATATTGAATATATTTATGCAAGAATACACAAAGATTATCGTCTATACCCCTTTCCTGCAAGAAATCATACAGTGAATCCTGCAGCTGATCGTCCAGTTCCCTGCCAACAGACAATGTAGATGCAAAGGTCCATTAGTAGTGAGCTTCTTACACTTAATCACATACCCACAAATATCCTATTTTATTCCTCAGTTAATTGTATGGTTGATGAGTTGGTCTCAGAGGTAAGACAGTCTCATAGAACTTTTTGTGGCTTTTTTTTACTCAAAAACGAGTAGACATTGTATCAATCTAAGCTCGATTAACCTTAAGTTCTGGTTTGCCAAGATGTAAGTGATCAGTGGTACATTATGATGCCTTAATGGTCAGAAGCGTTTACATCATTAAATAAAAACTGAATTCCAAATCAGGCTCATACAAAAATGATGAAAAGTCAGCTCCAAGATAGAAGTATGTTCAATTTCTTCCATCCCTATTCTCTACTACTTGAATGAAACTGGGATTTCTGCAGGATTTTTCTTTCCTCGATAATATGATGTTTGCGAAAAGAGGAAAAAATAAATAAACATGGAATAATTTGTTTACACAAAGCATACTTGAAATGGGGACCAGTATAATGTTGTTTATTTGGAAACTTGGATTGCTCACGGACGAATAAATTTTGAATCTCTAGGGTGTCCGGCCACGCTGAGCAGATGAACTCTAGGGCTTCGTTAGATTCTTCTTTGAATATGCTAATGATCGTTGTTATATGCAAATGAACCTCCTCTCCTGGAAGTCCTGGTTTTTCACCTTGTTTAGGAATAGGGGCTGACCCATCAAACATAGTTACTTCAATTGCAATCTCTTCACTCTTCCCAAACTTTTTCCTCAAGCTAATCCACTGCTCCCCAGGCCTCTCCTCCACTTTGAATCCACGGAACTCAGCCGGAAGCTGATCAAAGGAAATAAAGTTTCAACCATTGTGAATGCCCACAAAACAATTGCAGTGGCAGATACAGGATAAAAAGTAACTAAAATATTTTTTGTTACATTTAAATATGGAACCAATGTCTTGCTGCCCAAACAGCAATTCCCAAACTACTGACCTAGGCACCAACACGTGTTCCATGAAAGGGCAATTTATTCATACTACACGTTGTAAAAAAAAATTGTGACTTATAGATGTCAAACCCGCGCCCTTTATATGAACATTTATCAATGTACCGTTGAAGCAAGCCAACGATTATGTATCATGCAATCATAAAAACTATTTAGCATATTTTCTACCCCAAATCTGCCAATGCTCATCTGACTTTGGTGAACAACCAAATAACTTCTTAAAATATATGTAGAGATACAATGTCAAAGCTCTCACGGTTTTAATTTATTAAAACAACTATTTTCATATCATTTCTAAAAAATACAATCATATATTATGAGATAATATATCGGTCAAAATGGCACTGTTTCACAACCGAAGTAAAAGGAAGGTAATATAAATGGGTGGGCGGAGTGCTCTAAGTACTATTTACATGAAGTCTCATGAAGATATAAATGAGCATATTATCTCATCAGCGGAGCAAGGCAAAGCTCCCTGATGATGTATGCAGTAATAAAGCTGCAAATCTACGTTGCTTCAAGACATCGCTAAAGTTGTGTGCCATGTGTCGACAAGACACTATGATTCGACTTCATTCAAGGCCAAAACATGTTATTTCCTACGTCGTCATAAACAATTCTGCGAGTTAGTGAGACTTGAGAGTTATGATTTTAATTTTTCCTAGTTTAGAAATTAAAGTACAATAACAAAGCAAAACCCCTCTTAGATAACAACTTTCCTGCTAATTAGCAATGACAGAGTAATAGAGTATTCCTTTATTGTCCTGAATCCTTGAACATACTTCGTGTTACAGTTTCAAGAAAGCTATGTAATATGAGCAACACACAAACGAACAAAAAGAACAACAAGCCTCAAGTTTAAAAGATGTCAGTTGCACAGGCGACGAGAGCAAATAGTGTTAAGGAGCAAAACAAAGGCGCGTGCCTGATAGACACGAAGCACACTTACACAATTGTATTTTCAAAATAGAACTTTGACAAACAATGCTTTACCTTTTCAAAATTCGAAGAAGGCTAGCATACAAATGAGTACAAGCTACAGATAGTGCATCAAAGGTTACGACATACTAAACGAAGTAGAAGAAAAATAATAAAGAAATTGCATAGTATTGTGACTAAATGAGTCTTGGGTTTAAGCATGCCCAAGGCACGCTTTCTGAAATTATGCAACAAGCGCCATTCACATTTCTAAAATTGGATAACCTTTTAAAGAAGTGGAATTGGTTGTGAAAAGACCAGAAATACACTTAAAGAGCACCAAGAAGATTCGTGGACAATCTTCATCAATTTTGCTACTCTCTTCCCCTGCTGCCCTCCGCTTGATTTTACGGTAAAATATTAATACAAACACATACAAAACCCTAAACTCGGTATATCTTGGGGTGGTCACTCCCTATCCAAAAGTTGTAGTGGTTAATAATAAAAAAATCAACATCATTGAGCATTTGAGCTTAAACCCAATGTTCATCAGTAATCGCTGATAAAGTACCTTTAACAAACCAATTGGTTTATTATGAGGCGGTTTTACACTAATATTAGAAGCCCACCTACATTTAAATGACCGATATAGACGTAGTCATCAAAAGGCCTTGTTACCCGAGAATTTGGGCTACTTTAAAGCATTGCATCCCTTGATTAATCAAACATTGTGTACTTTTATAATTACAAATATATGTATGCTGATCATAGTAATGTATACAATTCATTCATTATTAATAACATCAAACATTTACAACAAATAACATAAAAGCACCCATCTTTTCGATTCCACAAAACCTATCATTTAAAACATAATTTCACAACCAATCAACTAACAAAATTAACAACAAAAACAGTAAATTGTGTGCAAAATATACCATGAAAGAGATTAAAAGGGGACCTGTTGAGGAGGGGAACTAGTAAGTTCATACTGAATCTCGTTGCGAATAAGCCGAAGCAAATTGTTTTTAAATGCAAATTGCCTGGTTTCACTCACAACACTGCCAAAGTTTCTGACTTGAGATTGGATTGATGGTTTAGGAATGATAAAATTGGTAAAATGTGAAATGGGTTTTTGAGATTGGTGTTGAATTTGAAGGAATTGGAGTAAATTTTGGGTTTTGTAGAGGATTGATCTTCGTAGAGGTTGAATTGAAGGAGTCATTTTTTTTTTATTATTAGTAGATGAAGTAATCTGGGGTTTTAGTTAGGGTTTAACCGTTTAAGTAGACTGAACAGTGGCAGAGTTTGGGATTAAAAGGGTACATTTGGGGTGGTCTAATTATCCACAAATTCTCATTTGTGACGGACACTATCCGTCGCAAGCTTAAGACGGATAGCATATTCTCTCACAAAATACCCATCAAGGGTGAGTGGAGAAGCACATGGGGGGTGCCCACCTTGTCCCCTCTACCCATTTCCTCTCACAAAATACCCGTCGCAAGATCCGATCCGTCGCAAGCAAGACCTAGCGCTAATTATCAGAGCACTGATTCTCATTGAAACGTTTTGAATGAAGACTGAAGAAGACTAATACGGGTTGAGTTGTCTCTCATAAAAATATACGGAGTAATTATGTAAGTGGGAGGCTGGGAGGACAAGTGGGGGGTTCCACTTGAATCTTTGTGAGAAAGAACCCGACACGTCTTTATTAAAAACGAATATGTCCGTCTTTAATGAGACTTGATGTTAGTATAGGACGGAAGGAAGACTGGAAGGGTAATTGATCCGACCGAAATACGATACAGAGACGGATATGGTTTAAAGTGTTAAGAAACTCTGTTGAGCTTTACATCTATCTACTTATCTATCTACACTATTAGATAAATTGCGGGAGTGGTCAAAGTAAGACTGGAAGATTAACGTTTATGTTATTTTTAAGACTTAAAGTTATAATATTAACATCGGGAGTAGTAAAAGTACTTCCTCCAATTATCTAAGATCTTCCACATTTCTTAAAATGACAAATTCATAACGATCTTTCACTTTACTTATTTGTCTATCATTTGTAGTTACAATAACTTGTGGCCTCAGATTCTCTCTTACTTTCATTTACATCCACATTTCTTAAAACGACAAATTTACAAAGATCTTCCACTTTCCTTATTTGTCTCATAATTTGTTTGATAAATGTTATATCTATATCATTAGTAAAAATATTATAAATGGTAAACGTATGGATTATGCAAGTATAACGCAATTCTATAATTCTATTTTAAAAAATAAAATTTAGAAGGTAATAGAGCTACCTGGGCGGAGCCGGACACCAAACCTAGTTGGTTAACTAACTTAGTTATTTATTATGAAATGTCGTAAATACATTCTAAAAAGTGTGTGTATATACATATTATAGTTAGTTAATGTGAAATAATATCGTGTTATAAGTTATATCTAGTTGCATGCTACATGTTATTTTGAATAACAAATTATTGTCTTTTATAAGTTCAAAATTCGATAAAAAAAACTACTCCCTCCTATTCTCAATAACATTCTCCTTTCACTTTAACACAAAATTTAGGTAAACACACTACCCCACCATATAATTAATTTTGGACCACACAAATACACTACCCCACCATACAATTAAATTTGAACCACATAAACACTTACCAAAAAAGGAAATAGGGAAAGTATTGTGAATAGACGAAAATAGAAATGAGAAATGTTATTGATAATAGGAGGGAGTATTTGTTCCTTTATAAACACATTATCTTTGTCTCCCTATAAAAAAATGTTAAAATTTTAAAATTGATATTTCATTCAACTTTATAATAAACTAGATTTCATGCCCGTGCGATGCACGGGTCTACATTAATGTCATTTTCATAATTTTCCTATAACAATTAACTTGTAAAAATAAACTTTTGAAATTTTAAGACTATAATAAAATATACTTCGTAATGTTTAAGAAAATAATATTAATATATTGATTCAACTTCTATTTTAAAAATATTTTACCAACCTTACCAGGAATCAAGTTATATTTGATCTATATGACTCGAAAAATGATCCAAGGAACCTAAGAATTAAGCTCTCTAAGACATTTCTTAAGAGAATCAAAAGATTTTGGGTTGATCACTCTACCTTATGGTAATTGTCCGATATGGGGCAATTCTACTATTTATAGGTATTAGTATATTCACCACACTTACATTATTTTTCAAGGGGTATATATAACATGCTAAAAATTACACTAAGTATGTACAAATAATATGAGATTTTATACTATAATGATAGCATTTTTTTTACTACGAATCTTATAATTAGATTATTTTCATAATTAATACAAAATTTTAAGAGCTCTCGAAAACAATATTTGAGAGATTTAAACGATTTTGGATTGATATCTAATTCCAGGACGATTCTTATGTATAATCGCATGGTCACTCCAGCTTATGATATTTCTCCGATGTAGGAGAATTCCTCTATTTATACATAGTATATTCAGCACACTTACATTATTTTTCAATGTGGGACAAATAACATATTTAGTTGTACACCATTAAAATTATTATTTATGATATTTTCCTTAATTAATTTAGATGATGTAAATTTCATTAAGGCGGGGATAATAATACAAACTTTTAAGAGTTCTGTAAGATAATACTTAAGAGATTCAAAAGATTTTGGGTGAATATCTAACTTTGAAAGATGACTCATTTTCACAATATTTTTTTTGTGAAATGAAATGTAAAAGGTTTTATATAAAAATTATAAGCATCACTTGAATATAATATAGGAAATGTATATTGAGATAAATAAAAGATTTTTCACTTTGTTTTTTTATGATACCTTCCAAAATTCATTTTTGATAATGTAGGTTTCACAAATGTGGATACAAACTTTTAAGAGCTCTCTAAGACAATATCTAAGAGACTCAAAAGATTAAGGTTGATATCTAAGTTCTAATGATGACTTCTATTATATATAACTAGATTTTGAACCCGTGCACTGCACGGGTGGTTACGAAAAGTATTATTTAAAATAAAAATTTATGTATTTTTTTAATTTAGTAAGTTAATAAATTTTTAAAAAAATTGTTTTGTCTACGCACGTGTGGTTCTGGCCGGGGACCCCTACACTTTTGATAAGTTAATTTTGCTTAATTTTATTCGAAGTACTCTGGTTTTTTCTCTCGACTTTTTAACTTATAATATGAGGTAAAATCTGAGATTTGATATAAATTATTGTAAATTTAATAACTGGTTTATCTACGCAATATACATTTAATTTTACACATTGTTGTACACTTATTTGTTCTCTTCTCAGTTCTCTACCTTGTCTCTTATTTCCCCTCCTACACACCATCACCTTAACGTATGGAAGCAGCGTTCGCCATCACTAACCGACTACCTCAAGACCACCCCAACATTCCCTCCACCGCATTGTGACCACACTCAACACCTTGGACCACGACATCCATCTCAACCCCGCCTATCTGAGCACCCCTACCACTAACCACCACCCTTCAATCCATATCATACGTCCCACAACACGACTACCCTACTCCCTCTTGCCTCCATCATCCCCTACGTCCCCACCATTCCTTCACATCTAAAATAAAAAAATTATAATTCCGCCTAATATCATCAAAATTTAAAACGAAAGTAATGTCAAACACTCTCTTTTAAATAGGTAATTTTGTGCAAATTAACTGATAAAAACGATTTTTTAACAATTATTTGAATATGACTCAATTTTAAATGACTTACTCCGTTAATAATACATCAAAAACGCAGTACAATAGAATGCTGAAATGACCGACCCAATCAGATTTAACCCATATATATGATATAAGGAGAAATTATGAGACGTTATATGAGAAACTATGTCATCTTAAAAACAGTTTTTACTCAAATAAATTAAAAAGAATTCAATTTCAAACCACTCTTAAGCCCGCGTACTATGCGGATTATTTCAAAATTGTAAAATCAAATTAGCTATTAATTATTGTGACAAAGTTACAGATTACTATAAAGTAGATCGATCAAAAGTTTACTATACTCGATAGACCAGTATCAGCAAAGTCTACACCCGTAAATCTTGACCCACCAATCACAGCGCAAACTCGAAATGATTATGTAATCTAGAGTTAATCGACACAACTTGTTTTTGAGCCAAAAATTATGATTATACAAAATTGCTTATTCATTATCCAATATATCCGTATTAAATGAAATTTATTACATTAAATTAGGGTTCGATGTGAGGAACAAACATAATATGATTAAAGCCTAACCGACCCGGTTAAAGTCTGTCTCTAACCGTGACAATGCTTACTCTTAAAAGTTTTGTATTATTGGCACCATTTTACGACTTTGTAAGTAGCTCTAACATGCTCTCGATTAACTGCCCCCAAGCCGCAACCATATAAATTGTATACTGATATACTGTAATATGCAAAACTGTAAATTACCTCTTCGTCGATAAATATCACATCGACTGGAAAAATTGCATTTTGTTATTACACAAATTTTCATTGAAAACGGACCAATTCTGTCTCTTTAAAAACACGGACCAACTGTCATTTAACAATAAATGTGACAATGTCACAAACAACATTTTCTAGGTTAAGAAATGGTTTTGGTTACAATTTGTCTTAAATGGTCACCGATAATGGTTGGATAGTGACCGGTGGTGAAAACCAACGCAACCAAGGTTTCTGCATAACCAAAAGAAGAATAAATATGGTGGATTGCTCTTATCTACGCATTCAAGATCTAATTAAATCCCCTCTTTCTAAATTTATATTGTGTAAATATAAATATTTATCAAAATACCACGATTTAGAATATAGTAAATATGAGACGTTAAGTAAATATTGTTGACGATAAGGAGTTACATTGGAGAATAATATGCAATTTAATGCGATTTCCATTTTTAATATCCAATATTAAATTATATCATCATTTATATGAAAGGGAATTTTCACCGGAGAATAATTGTGATTAAGCATGATTTTTTGGCCGATTTTCCTACTCAAAATAAATCAAGATTCAAAGTTCAAATTTTCTCGATAAAGTCAACCGTGTGAAGATGTTGATGTCACTCATTTGATATGGTTGCCTTTTTTTTAGGAACTTTTCTTAAATTAGTTGATTACGGAAATGTTGCCTTTCCTGATTGATTTAATGTCAACCAATTGGGTCATGACACGTGGCAATCAATAATGACTATGACACATGGCATACATATAAGCTACAGGCTTCAGCTTTAATATTATATATGATTATAGGATCGCCCCACCTTAGGATAATTTTAGGATGTGAGACAATTATACTATTTATACGTAGCATATTTATCATACTTGTATTATATTTCAATGTGGGACAAATAACTTATTAAGTAGTACACCATCAGTTATTACTTATATAATACTTTCCTAAATTTCCTAAATTAAGTTTGATGGTTTAGATTTCATTATTGTGGAGATAAAATACAAACTTTTAAGAGTTCATTAAGTCAATACTTAAGAGACTAAAATGACTCTAATTTATAATCATATTTTTTATCACTCCACCTCATGATATTTTCCGACATAGGATAATTTTACAATTTACACTTAGTATATATATTTATCACAAATACATTATTTTTCAATGTGAGACTAATAACACATTAAGTAGCTTATCATCAAAATTATTATCTATGATACTTTTCTAAATTAATTTTTGATAATATAAATTTCACTATTGTGACGATTATAATACAAATTTTTAGAACTCTTCAACACAATACTTAAGAGACTTAAAAAATTATGGATTTATACCTAAGTTCAAGGATGACTACTATTTATAATCATAGAATCAACATATGTTATAGTAATTTTTTGATGTGGGACAATTTACTATTTATATGTAATATATTCACCATACATACATAATTCTTCAGTGTGGGACTAATAAAAAACTAAATATTACATCATCTTTTTATATATTAGAATAATAAAAGAATATTTTAAAGGTCACTTATTATATTTTAAAAGTCATTTATTAACAATATAAAAAAGATGATCATATTTATGATCACTCCACCTTATGATAATTTTTCAATGTGGGACAATTTTACTATTTATACATAGTATATATTCACCAGTCACCATAGCTACATTATTTTTCAAATAACACATTAAATCATTTATCATCAAAATTATTATTTATGATAATTTTCTAAATTAATTTTTAATAATGTAAATTTAACTACAATTTAGATTATGATACAAACTCTTAAGAGCTCTGTAAGACAATATGTAAGAGATTCAAAAAATTTTGGATTGAAACTTTATTTCCAAATATGATTCCTATTTATAATCATAAGATCACCCACCTTATGATAATTTTCTGATGTGGGATAATTCTACTATTTATAAGTAATATATTCACCATACCTACATTATTTTTCAATGTGGGACAAATAATATACTAAAAATTACACCAAGTATGTGCAAATAAATAGTATGAGTTTCTATACTTTCAAGGTTTTTTTTACCACGAATGTAACTATATTATCTTCATAATTTTTGTAATGATACTTAAATTTTTTTAATAATACTTTTCTAAATTAATTTTTGATGATGTAAATTTAACAATTATGGAGATAATAATACACAAACTTTTAAAAGATCTCTAAGACAATACTTAAGAGACTTAAAATATTTCACTTTGATATATAAGGTCAAAGGATGATTCCTATATAAAATTATAGGAGATTTTACTTTGATATATAAGGTCAAAGGATGATTCCTATATATAATTATAGGATCACCCACCTTATGTTAATTTTACGATGTGAGACAATTTTACTATTTATACATAGTATATTCATCACATCTACAAACTTTTACCTAAGGTTTAAGGACGACACCTATTTATAATCATAGGATTAGTGTGACACCCTCAAATTTGCGGAAAGAAAAACAAGTAATTTAAATAAATAAAAGATGAGAATACGTTTCTAATAGGTTCGCTTTAGTGAAAATTGGTAAATTTTAAAACTGGAACCTACTATTAAATATATTCATCATAACAAAGGTGTCTTAAAGAAAAAGGTTCATAACAAAAGGAATTAATATTATACATAAGAATTATCCAAAACGGGAGACATATCTCTCGTATAAATACGGAAATAAAAGAGTGTATAATAATATACAATCCTAAGAACCGAATATAGGTCCAAGGTAAATACTTCGCTCGCTAGCTCGTCAATGTACCCAAGTATGCATCACAAACCTGCCAACCGCATTAATATAAACACGGAAGCCACAGTCAGTGGGGAGTAACTCCGAGTTCTCCCAGCCACGAAATGTCGAGTTTAATAAAACATGAATAACATAAAAGAAATGTATATGGAAAATACAAAACCTTAACATATACGATATGCCTTTGTTCATGTTATGGGAACAATTCACTCACATATAACCTATCA
>JAIUZE010044477.1:0-13888 GCA_022085475.1 Heliosperma pusillum | reverse complement strand
AATCCGAAATGGATTTTATGTACGACAATCAAGTATGGGACTTGGTTGATTTACCTAAGGAGGTAAGACCTCTTCAGTGTAAGTGGATCTATAAGATCAAAAGTGGCATAGACAAACATAATGATGTTTATAAAGCTAGATTGGTGGCAAAAGGTTTCACCCAAGTTCATGGTCTTCACTATGACGAAACCTTCGCCTCAGTCGCCATGCTTCGATCCATAAGGATTATCTTAGCGGTTGCCGCATTTCATAATTATGAGATTTGGCAAATGGATGTCAAAACCGCCTTCTTGAATGGGATTCTCGAAGAGGAAGTGTACATGACACAACCTGAAGGTTTTGTGGATCCATCAAACCCTAAGAAGGTATGCAAACTTAAGAGATCCATCTATGGTCTTAAGCAAGCATCCAGGGGGGAGTTGGAATCAATCGTTTCGATCATGTAATTACAACAAAATGGTTTCAACTCGAAGCGTCGCGGAAACCGTTGTTTATTATACATGAGTTTAGTGGGAGTAAAGGAGTAAGTAACTTTTCTAGTCTTGTATGTAGATGACCATAATACTCATTGGAATGATATTCCCAATGCCACTTCTGTAAAGGAGTGGCTAGGAAGGAAACATTCAAATGAAAGACTTAGGAGAGGCCCAGCGCATCTTAGGTATCCGGATCTATAGGGATAGATCTAAAAGGATACTAGCATTAAGTTAAGAAACTTATATTGATAAGATTCTTGATCGGTTCAACATGAAAGACTCTAAGAGAGGCTTTATTCCTATGGGAAGTGGGATCACTTTGAGCAAGTCAGAGTGCCCTACTAAACCTGAGGAGATTGAACGCATGAAATTGATCCCTTACGCATCAGCTGTTGGAACAATCATGTATGCTATGATGTGCACTCGTCCATATGTTGCGTATGCTTTGAGCATGACAAGTCGTTACCAAGCAAATCCAGGTGAGAGTCACTGGATAGCCGTAAAGAACATCCTTAAGTACTTAAGAAGGACCAAGGATTCGTTCTTAGTGTTTGGAGGCGAGACTGAGTTACGTGTAAAGGGTTACACAGATGCCAGTTTCCAAACAGATAGGGATGATATGAAATCCCAATCCGGCTACGTTTATATGATGAATGGAGGAGCTGATTGCTGGAAGAGTTTCAAGCAAAGCGTTACAGCGGATTCTACAACAGAAGCAGAGTACCTTGCAGCGTCTGAAGCTGCAAAGGAAGTTGTGTGGATTCGGCAATTTTGGGAAGGACTAACAGTAGTCCCTACTGCCAAAGATCCTATAACAATTTATTGTGATAACAGTGGGGCTTTTTTCAAGCAAAAGAGCCCAAGTCTAGTAACAAGTTTAGACATGTACTTAGGAAATATCATCTAATTAGAGATTACGTGGACAAAAAAGAAATTGACATTTGTAAGATTGGGACAGATGACAACATTGCTGATCCTTTAACCAAGCCTTTGTCAAAGGCAAAGCATGATGGTCATGTCGTCACAATGGGATTGAGACGTGTACCAGAATTCCTTTAGATTATGTAATATGTAATAATTGAATGTTGTATTAATTATTTCATATATGATAATTGCATTCATTGTTCGAGTTTTATTTTAAACTCTTTTATTTAGTTTGACTAAATTTAATACTTTGTTTATCCGAATAGATTGTTGGACCCTATTCAAGTGAATAGGACGAACTTAGTATTTTGTCCCTAGTCACTCAATGAGGTGACGTCTCAAAATGACTAGATTGTAAGTCGATCGATGGTTGGTTCAGCACCATGGGGTCATGGAGATGACTGGTCGTTTACATAGACAGACTGTATGACACTCTGTCGGACAGTGACATTGTAGAGACCCTTAAATCAATTATTTGATGCCTGGTCGTGGCAGGGTCTTCTATCTTTTGACTGACGACCATCTATCTGAGTCGGTGCAGTTTCCGATTGGTTTTGGTTGATGTTCTAGGTCGTGCCGTAAAAGGAGGCCGATGGACTTCTTCTGGATAATGGTGATCTGCATCATACAGAGTAGATGAATCAACATGAATTGTCCACCCACGTTGGGTACAAACATCTTTAGGCCACTCGAGGAGAAGTGACTGTAAATGCGTGGCCACGCTCGGAAGGAGATCTATGGTAGATTTTCCGCTCGGAAGGAGATCTATCGAGAAAACCACTCTAGATATTGTCAATCGCAAGTGCGACCTGAAAGACACCTTGCGTTGAGTGGGAGATGTGATAAAGAGACAAGAGAATTGGTGACGCACACTTGTGTCAGACACGTGGGAGATTGTTGGAGTAGGTGTCCTATTTTAATAAATTTATATCTTATTTTAATAAATTTATATCTTATTTTAATACGATTAATAAATTTATATCTTATTTTAATTGACTAATAAATTTATGCGATAATTGACTAATAAATTTATATCTTATTTTAATACGATTAAATAAGATTTAACTTAATAATTAATCGTTAAATTACTAAATTAGTTGAGGTTTTGAGATAGAGGTAATTAGTTAATTATATTTACAAAGAGTTGTAAAATTAATTAACTAAGCATTGTGGGACCCATTATATATTGATATAATGGTATAATATTACTTAAAATGTTAAGTACATATTATTCATTTATTTGTGTCATATAATTGTTGTATGATCAAATTAACACTTAATTATACAAGATAATTAAGCATATGAATAATAAGTATTTGTGGGACAAATATCAAAAATCAAAATGGATCAAAATAGCCTTCACATGGCCGGTCATATTGTAGTTGTTGGTGATGATGGTAGCTTTTATTCATACACACAAGCAACATGTGATTATGACATGAATAGTAAACCTAAAATCATTTTATTCACTACAACACATTACCACTTTGCATGACAATAAAAAAAGAAGAAAAATCACTCTTTTGTGATGATGATAGCCGGCCCTCTTGGCTATAAATAGAGCAATTGTTGTTCAATTTATTCACTAGTTCATTCTTGCTTATTTTCATACATCTCTCAAAACTCTTCTTCTCTCTAAAAACTCTCATATACTAATATTTCTTAAGTATTACTAGTGTAGTAATATAGTCTAATATTAGTAGTATAATATGTATCTTATTATCTAGTTAATAATAAGAGTAGATTATTTGGGTTCATCTTGGTGCAACTTAGAGGAGATCTTCTAGTTTGGAAATTACTTGTGTTCATCCATATTATTAGCTCAAGAACAACAAGAAGGAGTTCTTGTTGTGCCCATATTATTTCCATATCAATGTGAGGAAATTTCTTCTTTTATATAAATGTCTTTATATTTGCATGCATGTTACATAGATCTGTAACAACCCGAAAAGTACCCTATTTTTCTAGTGAAAATATTTTACGGATACTTTTCAGCAAACTTAAGTTTTAAAATAGAATTTATTGTTTCGAGTCGTATTTGGAAATTCCGAGTTCGTATTTGGAATTTCTGGGAGATTCCATGAGAATCCCGTTTTTAAGTCATCTTTGACTTTTCTTGACTTTTAAGTCGTCTTTGACTTTTCTGACTTTTTAAGTCTCATTGACTTTTCTTGACTTTTAAGTCGTCATGAACTTTTCTTGACTTTTAAGTCATCTTTGACTTGTTCTTGACTTTTAAGTCGACTTTGACGTTCGTTGCTTTTCCCGACTCAGCCTCGTAATTTTAAAGACCGACTTTATTTGAAAAAATAATAAATTTAATTTAATTTTATTAAGATTTATTTGAATTTATGATAATTTAATATAATTATTTTGAATTTATTCGGAATTAAAGAATAACTTTTACGGTTTAATCCCGAACATCATTTAACTATTCCCGAGTCATTTTAAATCCCGAAACAAACCCGAAACCCGACTTTGGCATGAGTCACACGCCCATGTCATTTTTTTCCACTCACTTTAGATATTTTCATTCTTTCGATTAAACTAATACAAATATCTAAGATATTTGTTACTTTATCGATCCGTCAACGAAAATTACGCAAATCGCTCAAAATCAGACCCGGTTTCTTCATACTCCACACGGCTCTCCTCTCCTCTCTTAGGCCTTGATATTTTCTTTCTTTTCATTACAATAACATAATATCTAGATATTTGGTTTAATTAACTTAATATCTAATTATATTTAATCAATTACCGTAATATAATTATAAAACCCGAGTCAATTCCGTAACAACAATTTCAAAACCCGACTCCATATTTCCTCTATATGTACACGGCTCACTCACCACACTTACTCACTAACAACTTTTCATTTTACAATAAATCAAATTAAGATCTAATTAACACTTTCTTTAATCGTTCTTCGTCGTTCTTCGTCGTTCTTCGTCGTTCTTGAGCAAAATCAACACAAAACCTTCATTTCTTATTCAAATCCGTCCTAACTTATATTTCTAGAATCTCCTCTTCGCTCTCCATCTTCAAGTACGGTTTATTTTCAATTCCGACAAAATTCGTTTTCAACACTTTAATTATGGAAAATCAAGTTTTAATTCTAATAATTTTATTCTTGTCATTTCTTATAGGGGAAGATTTTGAAGACGAGTTTGGTGACTCGTATATATTAGGAGAAGATTAGTAGACGGGTTTTTCTTTAGTTCTTATTTTTGGTGCTACTTGATTTTGCTAGCTAAGGTAACGATTCCGAGTTACTCGACGAATTAATGTTACATATCTTTTGTTTCTTTTGTTTTTTTTCATGTTATTGTTATTTATGGTTTTTGGTAGTAACATGATAAGTAGTTATGATTATATTGTTGTATGGAATTTTTAGCATGATTAGTGTTCTTGACATGTTTGAATGATTTGTTCAAAATCATGATTTTTGTATGGATGATTGTTAAAATGGTTGTTTGTTAATTAAAAACATGTCATGTTGGTGTTGGACCGTGTAGGGGGCTGTTTAGAGGGCTGGAAACCGGTCCAAACCAGGCTTGTTCAGGCCGGCTCAGACCTGGTCCAGCCCGGTCTGGTTGGTCCGTGTTTGGTCCTTGTGGTTTGTGTCGATACTTGATTGTTTTGTTGTTGTTTTGACGGGTTTTAAATATGTTAAGCATGCGGGAAATATTAAGAAACGGTTTTGAGAGATGATGACCAAAACCGGTCCAAAATGAACCGTGGGTCCCCTTGGACTTGTGACGGTTTTTGAGTATTGTTATTTTATCGTGTTTTGTAATATTTAACAAGTGGGAAATTTTAATAAGTAAAATATTTAATTAAAAAGGTTTTCAATATATTATTATTTCTCACATGTTAGAAATTATAATACGTGATTGTAGTTTAATTTTATATCCTTTAAGTCAAGCGGGTTTTCGTATGAATTAATAATTCACATGTTAGAAATTGAATGAAATAGCATAAAATGAATGTGATATTCTTATGTTCAAGCCTCGATGGCTAAGACTCTGTTTCTAGCCGGTTTGACCAAACGGGTTTGGTCAAACTAAGATCTAGTCAGCCCGTTTTGACTGATGACCCGTCGCGGGACTCGGGTCGGGGATTTGTCTTCAAGTAAGGTTGTATTTAATTAATGAATTAGCCTTAGTAGATATGAGGCGATATGATATTTGATTATGATTTATATGCAATTAGTCACATGATAGGAAGTTTTCCCGTGACTGTTTGATTGTATGATATGTGTCGTGTTGACTAAGTCCCCATAGAGAATTATGAGTATATGGCGTCTTGACCATTCTAATTCTAAATGAGTATCTTGGACCGTGACATTGTTAGGCCTTACTATCTTTAACGAGTATATGTTCACCGTTGATAGCTTTTGTGTCTCGGCTTGGTGGGTTTATATCCAAGTCGGGGCATGGCTGCCATTGCTTCCACTTTGGGGAATGGAGCCAGCTTAAGTACTAACCAACCCTTTGGTGGATCTCCTTAGGGGTACTCATGTGATGAGTCTTGGGTGCGATGTTTTTCCGCATTTCTCTGGGTCTGCGCAGTCTAGGATTAGGGTAGAGTTGTATCTTGGCCATGTTATTAGGGTAACCTCTGAGCTAAGATATGTTCTTTGGATCTGGGCCATGTTTTAAAGGTAACCGCTGAGCCTAGATGTGTGCTTTGTATTTTGGCCATGTTTTAAAGGTAACCGCTGAGCTAAAATATAGAAGTATATCCTACCTCGTGGTATAGACTCGAGTTACAGTCGACTATGGGCCGTGCTAAGAACTTATGCCTGTTTGTAGAAGTATTGGTCTTTCATGTTTGATGATTCTATGAATCTTAGAAGGTGAGATGCAAGCCGGCTAAGGTTGATAGAGTTTGGATTACCGGTTGTGAACTGATTCACATGATAGTTTGCATGAGTAGCTTAGCCTTCACATGCTAGGTTATATGTTAGTTATTTGTTTCATAACATGATCAGCATATCGTATATGTTAAGGTTTTGTATTTTCCATATACATTGCTTTTATGTTATTCATGTTTTATTAAACTCGACATTTCGTGGATGGGAGAACTCGGAGTTACTCCCCACTGACTGTGGCTTCCGTGTTTATATTTAATGCGGTTGGCAGGTTTGTGATGCATACTTGGGTACATTGACGAGCTAGCGAGCGAAGTATTTACCTTGGACCTATATTCGGTTCTTAGGATTGTATATTAATATACACTCTTTTATTTCTGTATTTATACGGGAGATATGTCTCCCGTTTCAGATACTTTTTATGTATAATATTATTTCCTTTTTGTTATGAACCTTTTTCTTTATGACACCTTTGTTATGATGAATATATTTAATAGTAGGTTCCGGTTTTAAAATTTACCGATTTTCACTAAAGTGAATCTATTAAAAATGTATTCTCATCTTGTATTTATTTAAATACTTGTTTTATTTTTCCGCAAATTTGAGGGTGTCACAGATCATTATAAACTAAATTAACAAGTAATTTAGTAAATAATTAGAGGAGTCAAATTAAGGTCTATGGACTTTCAAATTGTTTATTCGCAATGGCAAATGCTAATTCGTCCACCACCACCTATGCTCCAATTCTCACGAATGTCTCATGGCTTCGATCCTTCATGGATCGATGCAAGTTAGAAAAGAATTGCGCTAATTTTACCAATTGGGATATGCAACTCCGTTTGGCCACGGCGGGTGACGACAGGTTTCGTTACCTTGCCAAAGCCTCTCCCACCGCAGCTAATGAAAGGTCAACTGCCACGCAAGGCGAGCCTATGAGGCTAGCCACATAGAGTCCGCCGCGATCAAAAACGTTTTGATCGTCTCGTTGGAGGCCGATCTCCAAAGGACTGCCATAAGATGAGCACGGCCTGTGAGATCTATGCCTAGCTTGTGACCATGTTTTTTCACAAGCTCCTAGGATCATACAATATGAGACGTCTTCCACATTTTTCCGTCATGAACCTAAATGAGGGCCAAAAGTTAGCCCTCATGTACTCAAATTGATTGAGCATGTCGAGACTCTTAAATTGCAAGGGGTGACCATTCCCGGACAACTCGTTATCGACCGAGTCTTTCATTCCTTGGGGAAAATCAAAGCATATGTGCAGTTTAGGGTAAACTACAATATTCAAAACATGAAAACCTCTCTTCATGAAATGCACAAGATTCT
Organism: Heliosperma pusillum; assembly: GCA_022085475.1. Taxonomy (NCBI): domain Eukaryota; kingdom Viridiplantae; phylum Streptophyta; class Magnoliopsida; order Caryophyllales; family Caryophyllaceae; genus Heliosperma; species Heliosperma pusillum. The sequence goes on along the minus strand of JAIUZE010044477.1, from coordinate 6,285 downwards.
CGTGCAAGCCGAGAGAGACATGGGCTAAATGTTAGCACCTCCAAGGATATAAAATAGTAAGGGGAAGTTCAAGAAAGGTGGTAGTAAAGGGAAGAAGCCCTCCACCTTCAAGGGAAAGGGTAAAGCTATTGAGAATAGCTCTCCCATGCCCATCATTTTAATGGCATAGGGCATTAGAAGAGGAATTGCACTAAATATCTAGGAGATATCAAAACTGGAAAGATGTTTCTGTTGGTAATTTATCCCTATCGTTTATGTTATGATCTCAACTTTGGTATATAGATACGAGTTGTGATTCTTACCCTATTTAATTGTAATTAGGGCATCCTAGCAAGGATAAAGGCAACGACAAGCAAGCCTAAGAAAGCTCTTCAAGGGAAGCTAAGGTAGCTAACCATGATTGAAGACCTATGGAAGCTTGGTCTCGTTTTGAATTGTCAAAATTGTGGGATGTATTTTGAGACATTGTTTTTAGAACTTTTATAATTTGCTTGTTTGACATGGAAATTTGTTCAAATACTTTTATTGACATTGGTTGAAACAGGATTTAGTGACTTGATTTTCAAACCAAGTCACTCAGTTTGTTGAAACTTTTAGTTCTAAAAACATATCATCATACTCTACTTGCACTAATAACATAAATAGTATCGACTCAAATTGATCATATTAGTATTATGATGATTGGATCATTATAATAAAAGGTTAAGAATTCGATTCTCACTTTAAAAGATCAATTGCTAAGTTAAAATTGAGTTATTGAACTCAAAGTAGGGAGTCTACCAAACCAATTGGTCACACCACTTGTAAAGATTGTAATTGACATGAATATGAGTACACCTCTTTAGCTCTTATAGAACTAGTCTATGTTCAAGTTAATATTCGATGTCTTTACAATAAAATCTTTAGTAGATCACTTAAGGTCATGTTGTGGTACTTCTACCTCCCTTACAAAGTATGAGTACAAAATTGTTTGTGGCTCATAAGGCTATCTTTACAGAAAATAGTTGTATTTTTCTAAAGATAGAGTGGGAGAAAATAAGCCACAACAAAAAACTAGTTAGGAACTAGTGAGACAACAAAAAACTAGTTAGGAACTAGTGAGAAAACCAAAAGAAAATGTTCTTACGTTAGACTCAAGACTAGTGAGGAGACCAAAAGAAAGCGTTCTTAGGTGAATCCTTAGACTAGTGACGAGACCAAAAGAAATTGTTCTTGAAATAATAAGATTATGATTTATGAAGTGGAAGTACCTAGAAATTTTAAAATTTGATTTTCTAACTTAAGAGACTTATGAAACTATATGGAATCTATGGAAAAGAAAATGTTTTATTTGGAGTTGTCCAATTGTAGTTGCATGGATAGACATGTAGATGTCTTCAAAAGCTAAGTTAATGCGTAACTACGCTTAGATCCAAATAATCAATAAAATACCTCATATTAAGTGTGTACAAGATACACAACAAAACCACATGTCCAAATAGGGATTTGGAATAAGATGTGTACATAACACAAACCTAAGGTGTAGAGGTTATGATGATCTTTTCTATTATGAGATATAAGAAGTTTTTCACTCGAATTGTCGAAATATCATGTATAGACATGAAGTTAAGTGGGAGTTAATGTCATGTATAGACATGATGTTAAGTGGGAGCTAAAGTTATCATGTAAAGACATGAAGTTCAGTGGGACAAATTGTTTTCCACGTGAATGACGTTTCACTCATCAAGAGTGACATATTTATATTACCTTTTTGAAAGGAGTGGTTGGAATTTATTGTTGGATGAAAGAGGGCAACATGTACACTAAAATCAAAATCTATTGTGGAATAGAAGATTTTAGCTTGGCATTTAGAAAGGTAATATCAATGAGATCCTTAATCTTTTCAACAAGTTAAATAGGTTGTTTATGTGGATAAAAGTGGGATCACTATGAAAGGGTCATAGTCATCCACTGAACCTAAGAGGTGTTGATCACATGAGACCAATCATATATGCCATTACATACACGTACCTAAATAAATTGTATGCTGTGAGCATGACAAGCCCAAAGCAAATCAATCCACAGGAGTGTCATTGGATAGCCTACTAGAAAATCCATATGGTTCTAAAGGAGAACTAGGGATTCATTCTTGTGTTTGGTAGAGAAAATCTGGATATGTGGTAAAGGTTACACAAACCCAAATTCCAAACTTATAAGGTTTCATAGAAATCCTAGGCGTACCTTTGTTATATATGAAGCGAATAACTAAAAGAATGATTGAAGAGTCAATCATTATAAATTCTACAAATATAGACCTAGTACATTATGATGAGAATAAGGTGGTTAAAAAGGAACTAATGGTAGATCCTTTCACCTAAATACCTATCAGTTATCATGATAACGAGTGGGAGCATCTTTCAAGTTAAAGAGCCCAACAATAGATACAAATCTAGACATGTACATAGATGAATTCATGTTATTAGGAATAACGTTGAATGGAAGGAAAATCAATTAACAAGGTTGGAATAAATGAATATATGGTATATTCACTACCCAAGCCTTTATTGCATTTAATAAGATCGTCATGAATTCTCATGGTCGAAATAAAATTTAGATTATATGATATGAAGCAATAACATTGTGTTGATTGTTCATATATGATAATCACATTTATCGTTTGAGTTTCTAAAAACTCGTCTTGTGCTTTGTTAAATCCAAATGGGCTGTAGAGACAATTTTGAACCCCATTAAAGTGGACTGTGTTAACATAGCTTTGGCCCATAGTCACTTATATGAGGTGACATCTCAAAGTGACTAGATTGTGGTGAGATTGATGGCAAGTTCAAGTGTCATAGGGTCATAGGGATGACCAATCGATCACATAGACAGACTGTAAGGGACAATATGTCGGGCAGTGACCGCTTATAGAATTCTGGCAATTCTTGTAGCCTGGTCGTGGCAAGAGCTACTAGTATTCTTTCTGAGTCAATTCTTTGACTAAAGACTGTTCGCCTAAGGTGGCACAGTTACAGAGTGACTTTGATTTATGCTATACGACCTTCGTAACTGGGGTCAAATGAGCATCTTTTGGATCATGATGAGATGTGGCTATTCGAAGGGAATAGTGCGATAGGAACTGTCCACCCCTTTTCAGGGTTGTTCGAAATCTCAAGGCCGCTCGAGGAGGAATAAGCTGAAAATGCGTGGCCACGCTCGGAAGGTATCTATGGTAGATAATTCCGGTCAGACAGTTACTCTCCAGATCGAGGAAACCACTCTAGATATGATCATATGCAAGTACGACCTTTAAGAAACCTTGCATTGAGTAGGAGATTGTAATATGACAAGAGAATTGGTCAACTGGTCACATAATTAAATCTCAACAATAGTGCGATCACATAATTAAATCTCAATAATAAGAATACAAAGGGATGATGAATATTATAGTCAACTGGTCAACATAAATCGGTAACGATTGGCTCAATTGAGTTTGACGTTACTGTCGTATGACGGAGTTGATCAGTTGATCCCTTGAGGTCACACCTAAAGGACAATCCCCTAATCATGTACATTAATTAATTGTATAGTGATACAGATTAATTAATCCCTTAAAATAAACCAAGTTTAAATTGTGAGTGAGAAATATATCTTATTGTAATATGATTAAATAAGATTCATTTTGGAAATTTAATTGTTATATTACTAAGAATGCATTATGTTTATGAAACATTTGAGATAAGTTAATTTGGTTAATTATAATTACAAATTGTTGTAGATTATTTTAACCAAATATGAGAGGACCCATTTTATTTACATGTAATTATAAAATGTTACTTAAAATGTTAAGTCTAATTTATTTGTTATGAAATTGCATTTAAATTGGTTAAATGCACATTTATAAGCAAAATTACATGTTACATGTCACATGTCACACTTGTGACAAATGACAAATTGCAAAAATAAAATGGACACCCATATTACAAGGGTGCACCGGTTTTGCTAGTGTACAAAGAGGGTGATTATTTTTGTGTATTATTCTAATTAGGAATTAGATGTAATCATGCACAAAAACTATTACAAACACTCAACCTTTTACATTGTTAAGAACAATTGGAAATGACAACACCCCACCCATGTGGGGTGTGTGTGACAGGTTTTCACAAGCCACAAGAGGGCTTGTTTTTCCCTCTTATTATATACTACAACATCTCATATTTTGCATGCATCCTTATCTCTCAAAATATCTTCATTATCACTCTAAAACTCAAGAAGTCTTCACATAATTTAGAGTTCATATTCTAATAAAGTTACTAGTGTAGTAATAAAGTTATTAGATTTATTTTAAAGGGTTATTACTAATAATACTAGTGTAGTATTTTAGTAGAGATTAAGGAGTTGTCTTGGGTGCTACTAATTGGAGAGTTTCTACTTTGAAACTTGGAAGATCATCCTCATATTACTAGCTCAAGAACAATATTTGAAAGGAGTTCAAATATTGTGCCCATATTCTCATATGTAAGGAAATTGTTTCTTCTAATTCTTTTGTTATGCATGCATAAGGTCCTAATAGTTTAAGGGTAAACTATTAATTATATGATATTAGAAATGCCTAATATCGAGTTTAAGAAACTTACAACTTTGTTTGTTCTTGAGCATTTAGATGAGTTATGCCCTTTTTGCAGTCGGAAGTTCGGCAAATTACGCGAAACTAATACTATAGAAATAAAATACTTTTGTGACCGTATAAGCTTAGTGTACATCTGTCGAATTCTTAGATGTTAAACGAGGGTGATAGGGAATGGAATGGAGTGAGAGATTCTATGGTGTTAGAAGACACTAGATGAATGAAAGGATCGTCCCAAAAGGCATGGAGGCAAAGTAACTGTGTGTCGATTCGTTTGAAATTTGTGAAAAGATGACTACTTGAGAGGTTTTGTTTTGTTTTTGGTTTTTAACTAGCGAGTTTTTTTGGTTTTTCACACTTTGTTGGATTGACTGGATTTGTTTGTTTGATTTAAACTTGTTTGACTGGAATTTTTCTTTCTTTTTTTTTTGGATTTGGATTTATTCGACTTTTGTTTGTCTTGTCTCGTGAATTTTTAATATTTTTGAGACTTTTGATTTGGGATTTATGGAATTTTTTTCTTTAGTTCGAATTTGTGAGCGTTTAGGCACGATTACACTAAAGAAATGTTTTGATCCTCTGGTGGGGGTATCAAAATGTTTGGCATAGGATGCAATTTATGGTAGTGACATAGGATCTGATGAATCGGGTAGAAAGATGGGGTCTCTAAACCTAAAGGTCACCTAAAGACACGGCGATCAACGAATTTTCAGACCACAAGATATGGACAAGGTGCTAAATGCAAGCCCTCGTTAAGGCTTATTCTAAGAGGTCGAGTGATCTACACTAAAGAGATACGACATAAAGTATTTCAAGTTTGTTTCAATAGTTAAGGGTAAAAAGTAGATCAAGTGACTAACAAAAAGTACATGTGCTCATTCGTAACTCAAAGAGGACTAGGATGCTGCTATTTATTAATGAATGGAAAATAGTGAATACAAACGGCCGCGGGGACTTAGCCCCAAGCTACATTATTGTTTGACATTAAGCTAGGAAAAACAGAGGGATGAGGTGACAGCAGGAGAAGACCCTCCAGGAACTTCGCTACACTCAAGCTCGGACTCGGACTCCGACTCCGATTCTGATTTGAATATGTTGTTTTCCAATTCTTTATTGAGAATCTCTTTTTCACTTTCTAGCACGTGAATTTCTGCTTCGACTGGGAAGATGAGGTGTGAACAATCCTAAGTGGATTCTTCATCTGTAATCGTAAGAACTTCAAGAGGATTGGTAGGCTTGCTTCCGGGAGGGAGGGGTAGACGACCATCCTCAATCATATTTTGAATGACATGTTTCAAGTTGTAGCATTGCTCTGTATCGTGTCCTTTGCCTCTTGATGTGCATATTTTATATGCACATTTACACACTTATTCACCCCCATTTCAGTCTTACTTATAGCTCATTTGAGCCGATTTCATGTCATATCCCTCGCCTATGCTACTTTGGTATGTTTTGTTCCTCAATTGCAGGTTTAGGACTTCTCCGGGTGCTTTTGGATGCATTTTGGATAGTTTGAAGGGAAATAGATTGAATCCTAGATATGTGATTGAGGCGATTCAAAATGGATAAGATAGATCTCTTTCTTAGCTTCGGAATGAGACCAAGAACGCCAAAATCCGCCAAGTAACGAAGAAATGGCGGACGTTTTAAGTTCAGTGCGCGGTGCAGGAATTTAACACTAC